>JAXGGA010001922.1:0-136055 GCA_038373865.1 Uloborus plumipes
TGGTGTGCTATCACCTTTAGGGGGGAGGGAACCTTTTCGTTAAGTAAAATAGAAAATTTTTATTTTTTAATGCTTGGCTGTTAAGAAAAAAATTTTTTAGTTCCATTATTTTACTGATGGGACCATCACTGAAATTTCTACTTCTAATCCTCGAAGTGATGTGTCAGATGTATATAATTTAATATAATAGAGTTTATGTGTATAATTCCTCCTACCCCCATAACTAAACACCTTTCACCAAGGCTAGCTCAAGAACAATCTTTGTTTCATTTGAGATATCATAAAAAGTCACTGTCTGAACTTATGTAGATCATCTGCATTTGTGTGCCATAATTTTGCCAAGCGTTAGTTGACATTCACTTATTGGATATCTGGAATATTTTTTTTATGTTTTTCTTCAAGGTTATCTAGTGTAACTTTGAGTCAATATCAACTTGATAAAAATATTGTAGTTGAATGTGAAGGACATCTTATTATATTGAAAAAATCAGTTTTGTTTTCAAATTAATTGGTACTTTTCGATCTAACTAAAGGTTTGGTTCTGTGTATGTTTGTAGAGAAAAAATATTTCTTTTCATTTTCTGTTAGGTATCTGAATAAACAATTCTTCCTTTAGCTTTTTTCTCTTTTTTCAAGCATAACCGTCTTTTAGTTCATATAAATACATTAAACAGCACTTCATTATTTTCACTGAGGCGCCGTTTTAGGACCGGAGCATTGTTTTTAGATGAATTGTTAAAAATAGTCTCATCTCTTACATTCAAATTTATAGATCCTACATGTACAGAAAACCATACATGGAAACTTGTAATTGCTATTGCTGAGATATAAGTCACCCCTTGAAGGTTAGGCAGAAATCTCCAAAAAGATCAAATTCAATTCGGAATCTAAATTCAATGTCTTAAATTTTTATGCATTATTAGAAAAAATTTACTGGAAACATTTTCAGTTCAAGTAGTCTGTTTCAACATTTCTCAGCAGTTTTTTCATCTCGTAATTTTTCTTCACTGAAAGAATAAACGAATTATACTATTACTTCAGTTCTTTTAGTAGAATTACTTCACATTTAGGTGCATTACTTTTAGTACAGTTGAATCGTTTATTTCGAAAAGGTAACATCTCTATTTTGATCTCCTCTGTCTCTTTAGAAAATTAAACTGCGCACGGTTATATTTTTGAATGTCATAATCAATGGTTATTTGGTAAATTATTGCAGTAATTGTGTACTTAACTAAAGGCATTTTTTCATTGATTATGACATTCAAAAATATAACCGTGCGCTGTTTAATTTTCTAAAGAGACAGAGGAGATCAAAATAGAGATGTTACCTTTTCGAAATAAACAATTCAGTTATAAATACAGTTGAAATAAAACATTATTGTGTTAGAAATCATGGTCGAACATGAAAATCCTAAAGTAAAATTAGAAATGAATTTTAAGCAATGAATATACAAAAATTTATAGCAAAAATGGTATACTGAAGGCATTTAAACTTGTTTTAATTTTATTAGTGGCGAGACATTTTGAGAGTCTTGATGATATTTTAAAAAGAAAAGAAAGTGCACCTCAAAACAAAGATTGTAATCACAAACAAAGAGTCTTTTAATGCTAAAGTTAATGCGAAAAGTCCATAAGCTCACATTCTTTTATTAGAAAAGGCATTCTTTGTAAAGTTGAAATACGTGTATGCAGTTTTTGCTCTCATTTGTGCATTAATATGTTGTTTTATATTCTTTTAACTAGTTATACATGGTGTATCTACTAAATTTCAAGAACGGGGCTAATACAATGGAAGAATAATAATTAAAAAAGAAAGAACATACCTTTAATAGTCTTAAAACTAATCATCTCCGACATTCACACTTTTGTACATGGCAGAACAAACATGATTTGTAGCCCAATGATGATATGTTTCAAAGTTGAGCGGTTATATTTTTTGTTTATGTTCTTTCTGTCCTGAAATCAACGCGCTTTCTAAACAGCTTGTTTTCCTGGAAATTTTCATTCATTAACTATGCATACAGTCCTGGAATTTGATAGACACACCCCTAAACTTAAGGCTGCCATGAAAGGGCACTGATTTCAGAACATAAAGAAAATCTAACAACTCAACTTTGAAGCATATTTTTAGAGGACTACGAAGCATGTTTCCAAAATTTGCAACACAATATACAAAAGTATGTGAGTGCCAGAGGTTATTATTTTGAGGATTATTACACGTATGTCTGTTCTTCTTATTTATTTTGTTGTATTAGCTTCAATCCTGTAATTTAATGAACACCTTTTATATATACAGGTAAATGGATTAAGAATACTTGAAATTCTTTTTCATACTTCCAACTTCAGCTACTATATTCATTTCTTCATCTATCACTTCCTTTTCCTATAGATATGCATCTAAAACATATAAATATTTTCAGCATACAAGCAAAACTCATTTATATATGCACGTATATGCATCAATATAAAAATACATTAAATTGATTAGAAAAAAGTATAATACATCATGTCTCATAACCTTTGCTGGAAAATGGAATTGCTCTTTTTTTAATACTACAACTACTTTCAAATAAGATTTTATTCAGAGATTAGAACATCAAAGTCAAAAAGGCAAATTTGCCAAATAGTTGGCAGCATTATTTTTAATGACTGGCACATTACTGAGGTAGATTTGTTTGTCTCTACTCTCGAACAACAGGAGCGAGTGGTGAGGAGACTCATTCTCCGTCCTGAATCTGGCAATAATACTAATGAGCTATGGTAGGTTTACATCCCTAAGTGTGAGATGGCACATTTTAAGCATGCTTTTCAGGATATGTACCACGGTTAATTTTTAGCAGAAAGATATTTTTGCTTTTTGGATTATGGATTTAACTAGCTCTTTTGAAGCTAAGCAGTACATACATTGTTTTTATGGTATGGAAGACGACTCAAACAGATGTTAAAAGCATAAGAAGCGATAATTAGCACCTTTCTTGCTGTAGTTTTGAAATATATTTCAAAAGCATACTTGGGTATAGTTGATCCTCTCAAATCAGAAACACTTGATCCAGGATCAAGCTTCCTTTAATATGATTGCACACATAAAGGCAATTCCAACACTCTACGAATGAAAAAAATCAAACTTTAAACACACATAATAATAATTCGGTTCATTAAAAATCCACACATTTTCTTTCTATTGTATACATTGGTGTTATTTACGCCAGCCTACATCTTGGTGAAGATTCCTTGGCCACAAAAAATAACAAAAAACAAAAACTGCCAGCTACAGAGGTAATTCAGAAAACAGCAAAAATTGTACACGGCAGTACAATTGCTAATATTCCTGTGAATTATTCAGATTTTAAACTTTTTTTTCGAAATACTTGTTCCAGAGATTTCAAGCTTTTAAACACCATTAAGTTTTTAAGGACAATGTTGAGGAAAAAATAGCTGAGGTGAAAAATAATTTCAGCCTTCCCAGATCAATCAAAATATGCTTTGTAGTAGGGTTCTAAAGAGGAAGGGAAAATGGGCGAGCAAATCTTGCCACTTGCTAAAAATAGAGTGAGATTTGAAAAGCATAATGATCAAAATGTCTAAAGAAATGTTTATTTAAAAGGAGCTGGGGGAGAATGATAACGTGTTACGGGACCAAATACAGCCAAAAGTTGCATTTTAGGAATTAAATATCGAAAACTTTATCTCTGACAAACTATTTCAATCCGAATGTTTTACTTTACCCTCCACCCTAATTCCAATAATGAGTTCTTATAAAACCAGAAGCTGGATCTGCCCTTCTTGATGCGCTAATTAACAGAAATAATGACAAAAAAAAGCAGGTACAGTAAATCTCGTTCAAGTTAACTGAATTCCTACTTCTATACCCAAACTTTTATTTTTAAATCCGTTATAGGTGAGGGAGCAGTGAGAACTTTTTCCATTGAGCTTTTCCCCTTTCAAGTTTCTCCCCTTTGCTTTCATTTCATATAGCAAACGGGCTAATAATCAGGAAAAACAATCTTACAATTGCAAAATATCCCTGCAAGATGATTCAGCAACCCTCTCTATAAAACAGGAGTCATTTAAAAAAAAACGAGTTGATTTGAAAGCTTTAACTAAACTTTTTTTCAAATGAGAACAAAATAACTGAATTAAAATTTGGTAGAAAACAAATTTCTTGCACTCTTACAACAAAGTTTTTTGAAAAATTTTCAAGGAGAAACTTTGCCAAGTCGACGTTGTAGGGAGAGCGAAAAAAAATTGAGTAATCGAGACTTTGGTTTATATAAAAGGAAAAGAAAACTATAGAATAAACTAAAATACTATCACTAAAACTCAATAATTTATAATATAATGAAAAAAGTGATAGAATATTGTACCAAAGATCTCATATACATACTTGACATAATTAAATTAATATATAAATAAATTTGAAATAATAATATATAATATAATAAAATATTTTTCGTGCGAGATTTCATTTAAAAGTGAGATTCTCATGGTCTTGCACTCTATCAGGAACCTTGTTATGTAGCACTATACTTAAAGGTTCAATCCAGAATTTTTGCCTTACAACCTATTTTTGTGAAAGTATAGCATCAATTTCTAAATCATTTGTGAAGGTCCAAGTCAGCTCCCCCCACACACATTGGTTTGATGATTATTTCAAAATGGACATTCCAAGTTTTGTAAAAAGAACCTGTTTGAAAAGTGCAATGTCATTGATTATTTAAAACAGGATTTTTTTGAAAGGGGAGGGGGAGGTGGCAAAAAACATCAATACCGTAAAATCCTGAAAGTAACCCCCCCATCGAATATATTCCCCCCTTTAATCGTTGAAATGGAAATTTATCTTAAATCCCGAATGTAGTTAATCTTAAATCTCGATTAACCCCCCCCCCCTCCTGATATGTATTTGTTTGGTTTTGAAAAGGAGGGGGGTTACTTTTGGGATTTTACAGTAGTTCAAAAAATACAATTGTATTACAGCTCAATAGCGCATGCTAAAATTCCCATAGTTCCTTGCGCGCCTCGGCAAAATTGAGTGTTAAGCACTTCCAGCTATTCCACTGCTGGCTTCTGCCGTTGTTATGTCTGAGTAACTGAAAATATAAACCTTAAAATGCCTTGGGGGGGGGGGGGGGATTGCTGTGTCCCTCAATGTTCCGCAACCTTCAAAACTTGTAAGGGGTTAAGTTTCCATTCATTTCCAACGGATTCAAGAGAAAAAAAAGAAATGGATAATATTGATTCATTCTTCAGAAACCCATAGCAAGTAAGTAAAAGTTTGCGGCAGGCATTTTAAAGAAAGTGACTTCTTGACCAAGAAAACTGGTAAGTGCATTTCATTTCTGTTTCATGCAATTTAGATAGCGAATTGTTTTGATTATATTGATAAAATTAGATACATAGTATTATGTAAATAAAATATAAGAAGGGTCAGACTCTATATTTGAATGTTGTTCTTATAATTCCTTGCGTTGTATCATTGTGTTAATATTTGGCAATTTTATCGAAATATAAGTCCCAAAAATGCAGTGTTGACTATATTTCGTAGTTCAAGGGAGGGGGTCATGCCCTCCCCCCTCTGGATGCGTGCCTGTAAAAACGAAACTAAAAAATAAAACAATTTTCGATTTATGATTGTTTACTGCAATATTTTAAACTTTCTAATGCAGCATTGAGCGATTTAAATCAACCCGATTTAAATCAGGATTCAAATCAGTATTTCTTTTTTTTAAATCATTGATTTAAGTCATGATTAAAATCAGTTGATTTAAAAAAAAATAATTTAAATCATGACTTTAAAAAAAATAATTTTTAAGTTCAAAAGAATTAATTCAATGGGCATGAAGTTCAGAGTATTTTTAACAGAAAAAAAACCAATAAACAAGCAAATATTAACTATAAACGATCTTATCAAAAGAAAATAGAACGATTCATATAGTTATTAAATAAAGTAGATTGAAATCAAAGAAAAATAAAAAGATCATGATCTCAATAAAATTGAAAAGAAAAATTATAAAGGATATATGAACTCAGACGTTTGTATTTTTAGGAGGGATTCATCTGTCAGGAGTTTAGCTATTAAAGTATTCCTTTAAAAATATAGCTTGTCATAAAATCCTCTTTAACATTCAGTTTACATTCAGTAAGTCATAAGAGGGTAAAAAAAATAAAATATGCAAATAGGACAAGAATTTGAGGAAGGAAATGTCTGTTTTTTGTCCTTGGTGATATGCATTACAGATATAAAGTCAAGATGATTTTATTAATGGATTTAATTTTATGGTTCTTTAAAAAAGAATTAAATAAATTAATTAACATAATTATTTGACGAAAATAATTCAATGTTCTATGTTACTTTTATTCTTTATTTCCACAGTTAACATAGTTCTATAATATTTTCAAAATATTTTATAATTTGAATTATTTTATAATTTTTTCTAATTATGGGTTAGTACAATCGAAATTAAGCGAAACAGGCTTGGAAAAGACAAAGCAGCGAAACTTGTTTTCATTTACAAATCGTTGAATTTAACTCCTGAATAGAGAAATAGTTGTAAAATTTTCAGGAAAAATAACAATTATTGTTATTATCCCGTTCATCTTTCTAACAATTCTGTAGTTAAAGTAGCAAAACATCTAAATTAACATGAGGCATTCTTTATACCATATAGATAATTAAAACAAGGAAAAATCCGTACATTGTAAGTAATTATTTTCTACCTAATTTATTAATTACTCTTATTTGTATTTTTAGTTTTATGTATTTTTCAATTTATATATAAATGAAGAATTGGATTTACACATCTAACTTCAACAATTTCATTTGTTAGTATCACATAAATGTACTTAATTAATTTTAAACTAAGAATGCAATTTAAATCGAAAAAAATCTGAATTTAAATTTAAAAAAAAATACATTTTTTTAACTATAAAAAATTGTGATTTCTATCAACCCTGCTCTAATGCGATGAGATAGCGTATGAAATTTCCGACTCTGAGTAAAGCAAAAAAGAAAATATTTGAAAGTAGGAAATGTTTTAACAATATTTTGAAAGATCTTAATTTAAAAACTTTGTCTTGTGCATACCAGGTATGAAATGAAATGAGAGAAAGGGGGGTTCAAACGAACCAAGCACTGCGACCAGAGTTCTATTGTACTAGTCCCCAAACAAAAGGATTAAAATAGACCAGTGGCTGAAGCAAAATTCAGCAAACACCTAATAGGAATGTCATGAATCTCCCAAGGTTCAAGCAAATGACGACCTAGGTGTTCAAACCTATAGGCAGACTACATTTCGCAATCACACAGGATATGAGCAACAGTTTCCTCATGAAAGAGGCATCCCCTGCAAGTTGGATCATTTATGACACCCATTATAGTGAGATGTCGCTTTAATGTACAATGACCAGTAAGGAGACCAATGGCCTTCCTAATACTATTTCTATTAAAACTTAAGAGCTCTTTCGCCCTAAAACTAGGGTACCCTCTATTAAGTTCCTTTGCCTGACGTTGCCCATCCAAGTTCCGCCAGTTGTGGTACTGTTTTTTCCTAAAAATATCAAAAACAGCAGTTCTAATGAGATTCTTTGAAATCCCAATTGCTGGTTCAGGACCAACAAAAGGGGTCTCAGAACCTTTCCTAGCAAGTTGATCAGCTATTTCATTACCCTTGACACCTGAGTGCCCAGGTACCCAAAAGAGAGTGACCTTGTTCAACTTTGCAAGAGTGCAAAGCATACTATAGCATTCCCAGACGATGCAGGATGTTATTGCAACCTTATTGAGGGCATTTAAGGCAGCTTGACTATCAGAGCAGATGTGAACACATCTATTTTTGTAGCTGCTATTCAGACACATAATGCAACACATCAAAATGGCATAAACCTCAGCCTGAAAGACAGTAGTAAACCTGCCCAGCAGACAAGAGTGTTTAATACCATCACTGGAACAAAAAGCCCCAGCACCTGTGCTCTCGTTCATTTTAGAACCATCAGTAAACCAGAGAGTACAACTTTGACTATGATGTAAAGGAGTATCTCTCCACTCAGCTCGAGTAGGAAAAATAACTGTGTAAGGCCTGTCAAAAGCATAGTCATTGCACATGTCATCGCTTGGCAGGCCAGATAAAGGACGCCCAAGTACATCCCCATCAAAGTTCTTCCAGGAAAGATACCCAGAATAGGACTTCCACAGACCGGAGCGCATAAGCCTTTCCATGCACATAAAAGCCTCAGCTTCAATACGCATATAGAGAGGACATAAACCTAGTAGCAGTTCAAGATATGCAGTGGGCGTGGTCTTAATACATCCAGACATGGCAACACAGACCATCCTTTGCAGCTTGTTAAGTTCCGTTTTCACAGTATCTAGCTTGGTTCTAGACCACCAGACAATGGAACCGTAGGTAATGATGGGACTAGACCCAATTGACAGCCTTGGGACGTAGCCCCCAAGTTCTCCCAATAGCTCTCTTACAGGACCAAAACACTTTACTTGCCTTTGCCAGACTATAAGTAAGATGCTTTTTCCAGTTCAACTTGGAGTCAAAATAGACCCCAAGGTATTTGACCTCCTCAGAACAAGTGAGAGTTTTTCCAAATAACTTAATATCACACACCTGGATTGCTCTCTTATGTGTGAAAGCAACCATAGTGGTTTTATGAGGATTTACAGAGAGACCCTCAGACTGACACCATCTCTCCACACATTTTAATCCTTGTGACAAAATGGAGGAGACAGTCTCAATAAACTTCCCTCTAGCCACAATAGTGACATCATCAGCATAGCTGATGCATGAAAGGCCAGAAGTAGTAGTGCATACCAGGTAAGTAATTCCGCTTTTTTTCTCTTGCTTTAGCTCCTAAAGCTTTTAATTTGACTTTTAACGAGGAAACAGTCTCCTTTTCCTCAGCCATACCTTTTTTTAAACTTTTAAATGTATAACGCTTGAAAACGAGCAATTTCTATAATTTATTAGTGTATCGCGTAATGATAAAGAACTAGGCTCGAACTACCGGAAGTACACAATCCCAGTTGTTACATGCCGCACTGACTGGCGACAAAGTTTGTCCCAAACATGCCCTATAGACTTTGTACTGTATACAATTCAAAAAAATTGTCAAAAATCTTTCAACCCAAAAATGAATTCAAAAAGATTGCACTAAAATTTTGTTATTTCATAGTTCATAATTGTTTTTTCACTTGAAAAATGGCTGAAATGAGTTAAAATACTACTAAAAAGTCATTACTCGTGGGATGTTCAGATAAATTAGCTAAGCATTCTATTTCATATGTAATTTCGGTTTCAAACTATTGATTTTTAATATTGTTTACTGAATGTGCCAATTACAATCTTCTTTTTTTTTTTTTTGGTAGGAAAGGGGGGAGGGGGAATGTGCCAATTTTATCGCTTAATTTTTGTGAAAGTAACAATTTTAAAACATGATTTTTGTGAAGGTACAGAAAAACGGTAGTAAAATCAGCCTGTATTGGACCCCCCTGACTTACATCTACTTAATCATCCAACTGATTGACCCTTTTAGAACAATAATAATTTTTTAAAAAATTACCAGGTAGTCTTCATTTTCAACAGTCTTTACTGGCATAATTCTAGTCCACTTTTCAAATTTGGATTTCTTCAATACATTCCAGGGAAATTCCTAGTGAAAGAGAAAATTATAAGTTATTGATAAATATTTTAAGAGTATTAATATCATAATATACTTCACAGATGAATAGAGTTTGGTCAGGGAGAGCGGGGATATATATTTTTTTTTAGAATAGAAGAACCTAAAATCAGACTTTAATTTATGTTAACAAAATCATTTAAGTATTTACTTGTGTGTTGCATATAAGATTTATAGATTAATCATAAAATGTAAGCAATTAATTTTCATTCTCTGATAAATTTAAAAGAGCATGTTCTGATACTGCCACTTTATCCAATGGCAGAGTAAAGTAGAGTAGCTGAAATGTATATTTAAGCAAAAGTATATAAATAAAGTGTTTGAAATAAGAATAGTAAAGTAAATGTATTTTGAATACATGTAAAAGTACAAATGTATATAAAAAACCACTTAAATACAGAAATATCATAAGTAAACTACCACGAATTAAACTGGTAAACAAAGATTTTGTTACATGATGCATTTATATTGTTCCCAAGGAAATTTTTTACGCTGATTTCAAACATCTAATCAGAATTTTCCTATCACCGACAGTTTTTGCATATGTATAATCAGTTTTTAAGTGATTCATTTTTCTAGCATTTTTCTATATCTTTCTATAGTGGGTAATGATAAAAACTCATAATTAATAATTAAAATCTTTTCATAAAGATAAGAAATGTGGAGATCAGGGTTCATACTTATTTTTAAAAATGAAAATTAAGGACTTTTTAAGGACTCTCAAAAATTTTTAAGGACTCATAGGAAAATATTTAAATAGCTTTAGGAACACAATTTCAAAGTACTCGATTTACGAGTATGTAATGTTTTTAAAATGCAGAGAGATTTGCAATAGACTCTGATTCAAATGACAATGAATGATTATGAGCTATTCAAATGACTACCATTTTGAATAGCTCTTAAACAATTGGCCTTAAACATAACCTGGCATTATACTTAATGATGACACTGATCCCAATGGCTTCAGTGTTTGGGAGCACCTTTTGGAGCAGAAAAATTGCCACTTTGGAGCAGTCAAATGTGCTTTTGAAGCAGCTCCGTAAATATCAATTAATGATCCAATATAAAGCAATAACTGTACAAGGATTCAGAAATTTGTAACTAATGTTTTGAAGAATTTCACTGGAAATTACTTCTCAAATTTTTACTTAAGTGTACATGCAATTATACTTAAGCAAATTATTCAAAACTCATGAACATGTCACATTGTTTCTAAATTTAATTCTAAAAACAGATTTTTTTTTGCTTTACAAACGTTTTAGCGTCAAAAATGCTCAGGTCAAAAAATAACCTATTTAGAAATAAAATATGCAGCTAATTGCATAAGAGCTGAAAGTTTTGTTTTGATCATCCTTTTTCTAAGCTTATGCAAATTTAAAAAAAATATGTCTTAAAAAAAAAAGCCACTAAAACTACACAAGAGTTTCATTAAATAAATGTTAATAATGACAACTTGATCAAAATTATCTTTTAGCTGAAAGGAATTGAAACAAATGGCTAGTGTTCGCAAATTTTGCAAAAGTTTTCACAGACGAAAGTTTAAAAAAAAAAAAAAAGAAAAAAAAGAATTTTTAATTTGGATGAAAAATAATACGAAAGAGTATGAGTTTAAGCTTTACAGACCACTGAGAAATTATTTAAAAGCTGAAGTTTCAATTCCCGTAAAGGATGCAAAAAGATTGCACGCACACACCCTGACGCGATTTTCCGACATTTTAAGATTTAAAACATTGAGACTAAAACAGAAATAAAAATATAGACATTTAAACCAACGATTTCGGTAATAAATAAATAATAAAAAGATGATTTTAACAACGAAAGCGTTTTGACGCAGCTTGGGAGCCAAATAAGCAAAAAAATGCGTTTTGGAGCACTTAGGAGCAGGTGGCATTCGGAGGTGCACATCGGCGCAATTGGAGCAGCTTTGGGATCAATGTGATGATAACCTCTACAAATGAACATGAAAGTTTTTTTAATTAAGGAAAATTTTCCAAAATTAAGGCCTTTTTAAGGGTTTTTTAGGGACCTTAATTTTGCTCGATAAAATTAAGGGTTTCTTAAGGGTTTTTTAAGGAAGTACGAACCCTGGAGATAGTCAGGTTTGCTGCTAATGGTGGTCAGTTTTAATTACAAAAATTATCGTGATATATGGAACCTCAATTGAATCAATCTGTATTTTTATAATTGAATGTTAACATAAATAATGCATAGATTTTTACTCTAAGAAAAATGCTTAAGTATACGGTAACAGTATCCACTAAGACTAATATGTTCGTATTCGAACATCAAATAGATACAATTGCATGGTAGAGACATGCTGCTTGTAGTACCACTAGCATATTCAGTCAAAATAAAGAAATATGGAGATTTGAATGTTTTATTAGATAGAATTTAGTACAACACATATTGTGGGACAATTATTTCTGGTCAAAAATTAAATTTAAAAGAATTGGACTAATTACTCTGGTTTTAGACAATGTTCTCTTCCCCTCAGTGAATAGGACAGAAATGGCAAGAAAGAGGAAGACAAGAAAGAAAAAGAATGGGCAAATTATTCAACTGGTCCTTCATATTAGATTAGGCTTTTTCAAAAACTTTGTGAAGACTGCTGGTAATACAAGATCTGGATTAGAACACTTATAACCAGAATTTTCATGCATTGATGTAAAGCTAAAAAAATATCTTTGGAGGACCACTCATTGTCCAGATGAACAAATGCTAGCTGATTTTTGTTGGATACTTAAGAAGGATGCTCCTGACGCCAAACACAGAAAGAAAAGAACAATAGCTAGTTTTTAACCATCATTTTAGTATTAATCATGCATGAAAATGTGCACATTTCTTTCAAACTTCAGTTGAATTTTTCAAAAATCTGCAGGTGATGGAGAAAACTGTTTATGTTCTCCAGTTCAAAGCAGCATTTTATGCTAAGGTATTTTTCACCATTGGAAAAAAAAAAAAAAAAAAACAAGTTTTTTTTTTATAGACTAGAGGAAGATAAGTTTGAAATTAGGTAAACTAACTAGGACCAGCCAAGCTGGGACCAGAACCTATTGCTAGTCATTGTATTTGTAACTAACACCATTATTGACTTTTCCAATTAACTTTGATAAATTAGTAAAAAAGTAAAGAAGAAAAAATAACCTTTTTGCTCAAATCAGCCTTCATATCATCAGTTGATACAGCTTTTGAACTTGTTAACATTTTTAATTCAAAAGATTCTCCTAAAATTAATAAAAATGGTTTAGAAGAGTAAATGTAATTTGAAACTATTGAAATTTAAAGTAATAAAAAACCTGAAAAGAATAATACTACAGCCAGTGAGATTTTTTTACTTTTTAGTAATTATATCTGAATAAGACTTTGACCATGCAACCAAAATTAAATGAAAATTAAAATGAAAAGTTTAAAAAAATCATACACAACATTTTTAATCACTAGAACAGCTTTTGATTTCAAATAACACTTTTTGGGAAAATTTTCTAAAGTAAAAAAGAAGGAAATCCTTTATTTACTTCATTTGCATGTATCTAATACTATTTCTTTTAGAAAATATACATACAAGATACCATTAAATTTTTATTAAAGCACTAATGAAGTCTAGAATTTTTTGGTGCAATAATTTGTAACTTTTGATTTCCAGTGAAGTTGTTCAGTTTATCATGCTATATGGTCTGAAATATCATGAATATGGTTCTGCTTAGAAACCTTCTAACCAGGAATGCTATTTAGGGGATTGGTGTAGGGGGGAGGGGGTCAATTGCCCCTCCCTTTGGATTTTGGAACATAATTCAATAACAAATTTGTGTTTGTATTTCGTAAATGCTTAATACAAATCCAATAGCATATCCAATGCAGTACTTCTATAATCATTTCTTTGAACTATACACTGAAGTGACAAAAGTCATGGGATACCTCTTAATATCGTGTCGGCCCTCCTTTTGCCCGGCGAAGTGCAACAACTCGACGTGGCATGGACTCAACAAGTCGTTGGAAGTCTTCTGCAGGAATATTGAGCCATGCTGTCTCGATAGACGTCCATAATTGTGAAAGCGTTGATGGGGCAGGATTTTGGGCACGAACAGACCTCTCGATGGTGTCCCATAAATGCTCAATGGGATTCATGTCGGGCGATCTAGGTGGCCAAATCATTCGTTGGAATTGTCCAGAATTTTCTTCAAACCAATTGCGAACAGTTGTGGCCCGGTGACATGGCGCATTGTCATCCATAAAAATCCCATCGTTGTTTGGGTACATGAAGTCCATGAATGGCTGCAAGTGATCTCCAAGTAGCTGCACATAAGCATTTCCAGTCAATGTTCGGTCCAGTCGCACTAGAGGACCAAGTCCATGCCATGAAAAAACAGCCCACACCATTACGGAGCCACCACCAGCTTGAACAGTGCCTTGCTGACAGTTTGGGTCCATGGCTTCGTTGGGTCTGCGCCACACTCGAACCCTACCATCGGCTCTCACCAGCTGAAATCGTGACTCATCGGACCAGGCCACGGTTTTCCATTCATCTAGGGACCAACCGATATGCTCACGTGCCCACGAGAGTCGCTGCAAGCGATGTCGTTCTGTCAGTAAAGGCACTCGAGTCGGTCTTCTGCTGGAATAGCCCAAGAAATCCAAATTTCTCCGCACAGTTCTAGCAGACACGTCCATTGTACGTCCCACATTGATTTCTACGGTGATTTGACGCAGTGTTGCTTGTCTGTTAGAATTTACGACTCTTTGCAGACGTCGCCGGTCTCGATCTTTAAGTGCAGGCGGTCGACCACTGCGCTGTCCATGGTGGGATGTTATGCCTGAAATTTCATACTCTCGGCACACTCTTGACACAGTGGATCTGGGAATGTTGAATTCTCTAACGATTTCCGAAATGGCATGACCCATGCGTCTAGCTCCAACTAACATTCCGCGTTCAAAGTCTGTTAATTCACGTCGTGCGGTCATCATCACGTTAAAACCTCTTCACATGAATAACTTGAACAGAAATGAAAGCTCTGTAAAAGCACTGCGCATTTATACCTGTTCTATGCGATGCTACTGCCATCTGAAAATTTGCATATTGCTATCCCATGACTTTTGTCACTTCAGTGTATAACCAGTTCTTTTTACAACATCACATTTGGTTTGGTTGTTATTCTTACTATTCTCTCTCAGTCTGTCTTTTTGACTTCTAGATAAAAAGTTTTCACAAATCATTATAGTGCATTAGTGCTTTTTTAGTTTAAAAGAGTTAAACTGGTAACTATTCATATTTCGACGACATCCAAAGCCACAAAAACAACTTTACATAGATGAGTGCCCTTTTTTATTTAACCATCAACACTAGGGTTAGAACTATACAAAAAGAAAGGATAAAACACAATTCGAATTTTATAATTTTTGTGAATGAATTACAAAACGCTATTTTCTAGCAATTATAACATGAATCATTAGAAATATTTACAAGGTTTAAAACTTTTAAGCAATTGAACTAACAAAATAAAAATTTTTACCAAGAATTTTGCTTAAATCCTTGCTTGTAATTTCCTTCTCTGATGGATCAGTTGTATTAACAGATACACATAAACTATTGAGCATGTCTTCTATGTTCCATTTGGGATTGAAAGGTTCAGCATTTGGCTCCCTTGAATTCAGAAAGTTTTAAAATTTATTGCAGAAAAACTAATCTATGATTTCTAAATAGTACATAAATAAACATTGATCTTTAACGTTTTTCAATTAAAACATAAGAGAAAGAAACGTTTATTCTAAGCAATGGTAAGAAATAACCTATTTCCAACAAAAGTATTCCCTATACAGTACAGCTTTGAATATAACTTCTAAAATCTGGAAACCTGAAAGAACAAGATCTCTTTTTTCTTTAAGTTTAATTATCTTTTGTCACTCAATGTATTTTTATGTTTTCAGACAATTGATTAAATTTGAGCACTTCTGTATATTACTCCTTATCCTCATTGAATTCCAGAAAAAGCTTTTAGTTACACAATGAAATTGAGACCAACAAAATAATAAATGATCAGTGTTCAGTCAGAACAAAAATTATTGTATACTAAATGAATTGAACTACAAAATATAAATTATATATATTTCTGTTAATTTGAGTAATAAGTTTTGGGTGTTTTTTAAGCTTATAATCGCAATGATATTTGCTGTGCTTGTATGCTGCTGTGCTGATTTAAGTACATGCATGAAAAATCACTGCTGTCACAAAAACGTTTTTACCAGGGTTGGAAAGAAAAAAACGTTTTTTTAACCTCCCCTCCCCCCCAAAAAAAACCTACGTTTTTTTGGTTTAAACCGGGATTTTTAGTTTAAACACTATTTGCAAGAAGAACAGCTTTGTTTCATGAAAGTGTTTGTATTCAAAATTTGATACATCTTTTATCTTGATCTAACGGTATTGTGGATAAGGCACATATGACAAAAAGTATGCCAATTGACTTATATTAGTGCCAATTTATGCCTAATATAAGCGCTCTTGGTCTTCTTTAGTTATTTTTTCTCTCTTGTCATCGAAACATTTGACAGAGCTAAGATTTATATACTATGGATTGCATCAATGATACATAAATTAAGTCTACAAATATTAAGTTATCAAGCAAATTTGGTAGTAGGGCTGTTCCACAAAAAGTGGTACTAACACAATGAAATATTTTTTTACATAAAATAAAAACAAATTTTATTTTTATACTAAAAAAAAGGTCTGAACTTTTCAGTTTCAGCATCAATTTTGAGATTAAAAACTTTTTACATCATATTTTGGCCGTATTTGACAGCACAGACAACAGCTTAGATTATTATAAGATTTTCTGAGTTACACATTAAAGCTATATTAAAAATTTTGTGAAAAAATTTAAAGTTATTCCAAAAAAAAAATATTGCCATTAAAGTAATCCTAGATATGCTTGGTTGTCATAGTAAAGAGAAACAAAAGATATTTTAACACCGGCATCAAAATTTTCAGTGCTATTTGCCGAAAAATAGCGTCAAAATGTCACACACATAACGCTGGAATGGCCCAGTAAATAAAATTTTGCCTGACATATACATTTTAGGCTATCTTGAATTATAAAAAGGCTGGGAAAAAATAAATTAAAAAAAAATAAATAAAGAAAACTAACTACTTGGACTTTTCTCTATGTAATAAAGCTCAAAACTCGCAGTTGCCAGTCGCTAAATGCGACCAATTTTCACGTTTTAGCGACCATTATTTCCATTAAAGTTGTCAATCTGGTTACCATGCGCTTACTCATAACCTCTTTCCCGACCCACAATCTTGACATATCCTTTTTGTTAAGAAATTATCGGAAAAGTTTTCCGATGCCTGCTCCCGCTTTCATTACGCTATTTCCTCCAATCCCCGAGTGAGTGAATAGCATTGCTCGCATTGCTCTTGAAGGCGTGGCCTTACGTCATTGATACCACTTGCTGTGGCTGGCATTGAAACTTGCCCCTTACGGGGATTGGAGATTCACTTGCATGCGTCGCTTTCTATGCTCATGGTGGCTTTCGGCAAAAACGAATGCGCAATGACGTGTGCCGACGAACGAATATATTGGCCAATCAGTGTTTCAAATTTTTAAGGCCTGATCATTCATATCAAATAAGTCAATATGCTCCCAGGAAGCTTGGGAATAACTAATTACGAAATCTGATTGCATCCGCTCTTGTATCACTCGCTCATTCCTGTCTGTTCTGTACCATTCTACCGTATAGATATTAATAATTTTATATAGATTATTATTTTCAACTTTTCCTATTTATTTATTAATGTTTGATAAAGAACTTGCACGCTCATCGTTCAGTCATGCCCAATCAAAAATCTCTATCCAGTTCCATCCAAATTAATTTAGAACAAGACCATTCTCCAAATTCAGTTTTAACACATATTACGGCTACAAATACCAAAGATATGTTTCATGAACATTTAAATAAAATTTAATTTATTTTATTTGTTCTTTTTTGTTGCACTATAACAGACTGTTTAATTTAGGGAATTAAAGATGCTTACATAATCACAACATGACTTAGCTTTTCAAACTAGTGTAAATTTATTTTCAATTTAGTAAATGCAAGAGTTGAAATAATTAGTTAAAAAGTTATTATTAATTACTATTAAATGATTTATCAAACCACAAAAACTAACCTGGATACAGGGTTATCATTTTTTAATGATCTTTACATTAAGTACCAAGTTGTTTTGCAAAATTTTGAAATGCTCCTCAAAATCAACGCAGATGCTCCTTAAATTATTTCTCTAAGTTTAGCTCTTGTAAACAAAAGTCCAGGTATCTGATAGAGGAGGAGGAGGAAGAAAAGAAGATATTGTTAACAATTTTCAAAGGGATTTCATCCCACATTAGCTAGAGTCAAAAAGATTTGTTTCTAGGTCAGACATTTTTTTGCAACCAAAATGAATTCCTGTGGAGGAGGCATAATAAACTTTGCAAACTCTATTATGGATCCAAAGAAATGGACATTTCTTGCTTTTAAATAATACTGTCAATATGTAGAGAAAAACTCTTGGAATTCTGGATTCAGTAGACAATAAGATTTTGCTGAAAAATTTGTTGTGTGCACACAATAATAATTGATGAATTATTATTATTATTTTTAATTTATCCACTTTTATCTTGATGTGTTATAAATTTACAATTACTCATGTTATTTCTACATATGGTTGTATAGAGTAGTTGCTTTGTCTTGTGCTATTTATAGATTTTAAGTACTTTGAAGTACATGTATTTTATTTTATACATTGTTAAAAAAAAATAAATAAATAAATAAATAATCCATTTTTAATGGACACTTTGTGCGGTTTTTTTTTTTTCGGCTACCATTTTTTTAAATTTGGGTTCCATTTTGTGGGGTTTTAGTAGCAATTGGCTAAAAATTAAGAATTTGAGTTTTGAGGTGTACTGTGTAATTAAAAAAAAAAAACTCAGTTGGTCTACCTTGTACACTTATGTATTTAATTGAAAAAGTTGCATTGATTAAAAAAAAAAGATATGAAAAAGGAAAGCTATTTAGGAGCATTACATTAAAAATTTAAAAATACTAATAAGTTTGGAAATTTATTGATATATAAGTTATCTCTAAAGCTTTGCTGAATAGTTTGCATTAATTAAATTTTACATTTTCCAATAATATGTAAACTTTTCGAAAAAAAATCGGGGAAAACTAATTTTTCAAAAAAAAACCATTTTTCAAAAAACACAAAGGTTTTAAAAAAAAACCAAAACAACCCCGGTTTTTACTCTTCATTTATTGAAATTTCAGGATCTTTGTCATTTTCTTTTTGACTATGACAGTCTTTTCTGTGGTAATTTTTCCTCTTGGCGCTAAAAGAGCATTGATAAGAACAATGTATGATGATTATCATCGTACATTGAATTCTCGGCAAGGCTTTTTGGTGCCAATGGGAGAACAAATCACATTAGTTCAAAACCTGTATCATTTCTTAGCATTCATACATCAAACACATTATTAGACATACTATGATTATAATAATAAATATAAACAATTCAATATTATATTTATGTATCTGTCATCTTTATATCAAGATCTGAGCTTCGTTAATAATAATTTATTAGTAATGAGTGACAGCATTCTATAAAAACTCCATACAAATTTACAAAGCAAATGAGTCATTCCACGTCAATTGGATCAATTTTTCAAATCGTCCCCAGCCAACCATCTAAGATTTAGATTAAATTTTAGAGGTCTAGACATACCTATGAAACTAACCTGTGAAAATTTTTAGTTTCCAAGACCCAAATATGGAGGATCAAGGATCCCGTAAAAATTGTGGTCCAAAATAGCGGATAAGCTCCGTGAAGCGAGTTGCAATGTTTAGGTTAAGGTTGCAGAAAATTTTATCACACTGGAAGTCTAATATTTTTGAAGCTTAAAGTACTTTGATTGTAAATACTCTCCAGTTTTTTTTTTTTTTTTGTGAGATTGAGCTTATTATATTTTGTGTAGCCCACATATAAACCAGGGCTTGGGACCAGGGATTTGGATCTTGGAAGCTAAAAATTTGCACAAGTTAGTTTCATAGGTATGTCTACACCTCTGTAAAATCTAATCCAAATTGGAGATGGTTTGGGTGGGGACCACTAGTTTACTTGATATAGAATGACTCAAATACTTCTCAATTTTATCAATTCCAACTATATAAAAGCAGATTTAAAAAACATTACCTTTCAACCTCATTTGAAGTTAGATGTAGCTTAAAAACAAACTCTTCAATTTTAACACCCTCTTTTCCGGTTATTGAAAGAATTAAACTCAATTTTTTTTCTGACTCAAGGATGTTTTTTGCTACGTTAATGAAGTTTTGAATGTATCTGCACACACCAGGATGAATTGATTTCTAAGAGGCAAAAAATAATAAGCATATTTTGTTAAAATATAGATTACAGAAATTAAAAACGGATACAGTATGATACATTACACATAAATCAGTTATGTTTAACTATGATGTCCAACAGTTAAATATTCATATTTAGGATTTATCCCACAATCTTCATTGAAACATAGCACTTGTATTTTGTAACTCTCAGTATTTAATTAAAGTAAATATTGTTAGAATTTTATTTATTTTGAAAATCATTGCTTGGAAAATTATATCAGATGACAAAGATGTGCAAAATTTACTTTCATGCTAGCGATGCGAAATGCCCGGAAATTTTGAGGCAGTAGGGAAGAAAACCATGTGTCTCTTGCTATTTTTTTCGAAAAATAGGAAAAACTGGAAAATTGATTTAATTAAAACATAGTTAACCAGTGATATTTTCTTAGAAAACATAAAAATGTTAAATGTTTAAATATATATGTTTGCAATTAATACTACCCTCTCTTTTAAACACAAAATGATTAACCCTATTCCAAAAACCGACATACATAGCTTTCTTCGTTCAAAACAACAAAAATCATGCAAATCATTTTAATATCATCATGCAACCAAGGGCAGATTCAGCTTCTGGTTAAGGAGGGGGTCATTTTTGGAAAAGGGGGAGGGTCAAAGTGCAACTTTTGTGCAAAAATGGGGGGAGGGGAATTTTTTCATAATGTAAGTCCCAAAAATGCAATTTTTTGCTATATTTGGTCCGTTGGGGGGGGGGGGGGGGAGTCATAACCAGAGGTTGGAAAAACTACATTACTTTTGTAGCGAACTTCAACTACAACTACTTCTTTTAAAATGGAGCGACTACAAACTACTTTTGAATTGTAGTCGCTACTTTACTAAATTTTAAAAAATAAACAAATAAAAAGCATGCACTGTTTGAGGATTGACCGAAAAAATTCGAAAAGTGGTTTGCATCAATAAATTAATTCATTTGAATATGGAATAGAACTAGGAATTGCATTTTGATTTATTTATTACTTGGCCTTTTTGTTCCTTTTTTTTTCTTGCTAAAATTTGTCCTTTTTAGATTTTTTTTTTAGCAATTTTTATGGATATTCACCACACGAGAGGATTCAAAAATTGAAAGATTGAAAGAATTCATCCTTCATTTTTTTTTTAAATTTCTATCCAGGGAGTATTTACAGGAACATTAAAATTATTTGAAGGAATATAAAACTTATGATGCCAAATAAACCAATGACATCAAACAGATAGAATGTATTTCTATCAAAATGATGCATCTAAGATCAGCTCATATTTTTATGGTTCTTATTCCTCATTGCGTCCGCTGCAGTACTCGTGCAAGATTTGCACCAGTCAAAGTTAATTAAAGCTTGATTTTTCATTCGTTCTCTCTTTTTTTTTCATTTATTTATTTATTTTTTTAATTAAAAGTAATTTCCAGAAATCGCTACAAACTACTATTTTTTTTTATCGCGCTACTCACTACTCTACTTTTTTTGAAAAGTAGTGCACTGCACTACAAACTACTAAAAAAAGTAGCTACTACAGTAGTTTCGGTACTTGTAGCGAGCTACTTCCCACCACTGGTCAGGACCCCACCCCCCTCTGAATCCGCGCCTGCATGCAACCATTAATTTTAAATAAAATATGATTTCTAAAAATAGTTCAATGAATTTTTTGAGGGAAACTGGCTTTTGAAATAAATAAATAAGCAAAAATAAATTGTGAAATTTTAAGCAGAAAGTTGCTTTTGCAACAACCAGCAACAGGTTCTGGACCAAGCTAGGCTGGTCTAGAGTCCCTGTATAGAAGCACAGCTTCAGAGTCTCGCAATACGCGACATCCGCTCGTTGGTCGAAGCGTTCAGTTTACCGCCGCAGGCAATAGAGATTTTCCTCCCGTAGACTTAACATGGAGCGTCCGTGAAGCTATCAAAAATACGACGCTTCCGATGAAATACAGCTATGCACCATTCTTTTGCTTACTTATATCATTGCATGAAGGTTTAATCTATGTGTATATGCAATTATGTCTGGAAAAATCCCCTTATTTATTTTTAAATCTTCATTTTTTTGTTACGGTAGGGAAGCATACATGTAGTTTCACTTATTATTTGCTTAATATCTTAATATAACTTGTTTATTTCTGTGTTTTAGGATATTTATTTATTCATTTTGTTATTAAAAGCAGTCTAATGCTTTTAATTTTGCTTTTATGCTCGTTTAAGCGGATCCTTAGCTTGGCAGGTTTTGGCAGCAGCAACGCTCGCCAATTTTTTATCGCGTGCGAGGATTTAAATTTACGTTCTCTTACTCCTTTCGCATCGGAACTTTTTTTTTGTTATTAAGGTCTTATTTTTTCCAAATAGCGCCCCCCCCTCCCCTTTTAATTAAAAAAAAAAGTGACTTCTTTATTGGTTTACAAAAGTCGTAAAATATACAATTTCAGACTTTATAACTTAGATTAAAGCACATTTTCTCTGAGGGATGGTGGAAATGAATTTATTTCTGACAAATTCAAGTTTTAAAGACCAGGTATTGAGATTTTCTTTTTCTTAAATGTTATAAATGTAATAATTTTTATTTACACTAAATATCCTATAAAAAGAATTGGTAATAATGTAAAAGTTTCACCCTAATACATGACGGGATCATCTAAAATGTATTAACAATGCTGTAAGAAATGCGCTGTTTTAATTACAAAGAATGATGCTGTAAACAAAATAATTTTTATTTTGTGTCATTTTCGGCAGACAAACTGAAAATGAAAAACATTCTAATTCCTTTAAATATCTTTGGTACAGAATATAGAATACATAAATACAGCAGGGGGGGGGGGAATCTTTACGCATCACGTGCGTAGGCTCCTAGGGCACCATAAAAGGGGGTAGCTTAGGGGGGGGGGGCTACAGCTGACTTTAAAAAAGAAGAAATTTCCTGTTGAATTTTGACGACATTTATGACCGTCTCTTAAAAACAATAAACGCAGATGGATGGATGCAGTGGACTTTCTTCTTCCAATTCAAAGTTTAATTTTTATTTGTATGAAATAAAAGTATGTGAGAAAAATGTAAAACACACTGTACTTAAGTCAGCTCTTTCAAAACATGAAAAAGTCAACATTTTGTATGCTTAAAAAAGGTAAGGAAAAAAGCCCTTTTACTTTTGAAATTGAGTGCCCCCCCCCCCGCCTTTCACCCATCTGATCCCCCCGTATGAGCTGCGTATGACCATATGTTGTTTTGTTAAGTAATCTAGAAACCTGGATGAATGAAGTTAAAAAAAAAATCAAGATTATAAAGTACGAGTAAAATCAAGTATTAAAAAAAAGATTAAAATAGAAACATTCTTAATGAATTCATTTAAATATCTCGGATATAAAAAAAAATCTTATAACTACAACAATGCAAAATATGAAAAATTTATGCTTTTAAATTTTTCCAATATTTCAAAAATGTGTGGAAAAGTGTCTTTACCTCTTTACGCATCGTATGTTGTTTTGCCAAGTAATCTAACAGGCTAAAGCAGCAGTTTTGCGAACTAGAAAATCGGACAGAATACAGCGAGCGATTACGCGCCAATTCTCACTCGCGCTTTTCTGCAAGCAACCTCATTTGGTAAAGTCGCTCTCTGTATTGCACGACTCTAAAGCAAAGCTTCTATATAGGGACTCTAGGCTGGTCTTAGTCAAATTATAGTCCCTAATGAAGATGTCCCTAATGAAGATCAATAACCCTCCTAAAGCTATCTACTCACTTGCTTCTTACCACTTCTTACCACTGCCCAACCAAAAGC
Organism: Uloborus plumipes; assembly: GCA_038373865.1. NCBI lineage: Eukaryota > Metazoa > Arthropoda > Arachnida > Araneae > Uloboridae > Uloborus > Uloborus plumipes. Next base: position 23,866 of record JAXGGA010001922.1, read on the forward strand.
TGATGAAGCTACCCGGTGGCTCATGTTACTAATCAAAACCAACTTTTCATTACCAAACCCCCTCAATTTACTCTTTACAACACCTGCCATGCAGCTGCATGTATTTTTTTTTTGACTCCACATATTAGACAAAACAAAAAGCACTATTTGTGCAAACATATTATTTGGACTGCAACCTTCCACCATCTGTGTAGAGGGGATGAGTAGGATTACTTTTCGATTTGTTAGATGGAAATCAAAGCTCTAAAAGAAAATGGCAAAAATAATGAAATTGGGATTGCCCAAGAGAATTTTATAAGGATTAAAATAAAAAGTGATTTAAATCAATGATTTTTTAATAAAAATCAATTGATTTAAATCCCCATTTAAATCATTGACACCCTGATTTTAACCCACAGAGTCAGGAAAACATACTAGTGTGAATGGCCTATTAGAAGGCAGGGGTTCAAAATCCTTCCATAAGCCTTGGTTTTGAATAATAATTCTAATTCTAGTGCAATATTTTTTCAAATAATTATTTAAATTAAAAAAAAAAAGTTTTAAATTTAATATGTTTTTAAAACGGAATAAAAAGGAAAAAAAATTCTCTAAGCATCACAAAAATTTAAAGCCCCATAGAGATTCAGAAGTTATAGGAATTATCTGGAAAATTTATGATTATTAATTGTTAACAGCTGTCAAAATACTTGTGTGATTAACAGGAGAAACCTGAGGTACACAAACTTTAATACTAAAATTAATTTTTGTCAAATGTATGTTTTTTTTCTCATTTTACCTTTGATTAATTTTCCTTCAATGGGAGGGGTTTAACCTTTAAAACTCACCCCTTTGTGTTTGGCACTGGTCTGGATATATACCATAAATCAATTTTTTATATATTGTATTCACATAAAGTTCAAATAATAATGTACCTATTTAAAAGAATCATTAATCATTTTTTTTTTTTTTGTCGTGTCTATGACTTAGCCGAACTAAATAGCTCCATGGATCCTTATAACTGCTTTTGCGATTTGTTGGATGCTATCCTCATAAAGGTCTATAAGTGACGGCAATACACCAATTTCTCTCAGGTTCGCACTTATTGCTGGACACTCAAAGATATGACAAGGTGTGTAAGCTGTGTATCTGGGCAATTACAACAGTTTCTATAAACCCTTCTACCTTCTCCATCAATCTTCATGCCCCTGTGATGGCTGGTTCTCAGCCTGGTTATAGTTTTTGTTATTGATCGACTTGTATTTATTTCACAAAGCTGGTGTTTCACTTGGATTGATTCATCTCTAAGTTTAGATTTAGCTATTACGTTTGCATCTTGGAGATAGACACTGTTGTTGTTAATATTAAGGTGCATTAATCATATGTCTAGCTTTTTTTAACCATACAATTAAAATTGTGATGACTGCACTTCTGCAAAAACATTAAATTCCATTCTAAAATATTTAGGAGCTTCATACATTTTTCTTTTGAAATTTAAATTTCTATAATAAGTTCAAATTCAAACAATGTGGCGTATAAATGTTATGTGCACACCTATATTTACACAATAGACATCGAACTGCTCTAATATTTATCCGCAATAAAATTAATTTCTTTTTCTCATGTTTTCCATAATATGAGACAATAACTTACAAATAATAATTGCAAATATTAAAAAAAATATATTTAAATACACTGGGAAAAATATTAGGGAAATATATTCCTTACCCATGTTGGTGTGTTATACATCTGTTTCTTTTGAAACGAAGACTCTGGATATACATTTTTGACAAACAAAATATGGTGAAAAATTATTTCCAAGAAATCACATATTAAAGGTATTAACATTCCATTAGTTAAAACCCTCCCGCTGCTTTTTACGAATTAGTAGCTTTCGAATCACTTGTTTACGTCTGTTTATTATTGAATTTAAAAATACCAAAACACATCATTCGGACTATCCAGTGTGGCTCAGGAGGTGAATACTCGGTCACGGGCTATCCATTTCAGACCCGAGTCATTGGTGACCACTATGTTATGATGAATCACCATCAAGCTTTCCGTTCCCTGTTATGAAAAATTAATTTTTTTTTGAAATTTTAATTTTCAGGCAAAATCGCACTCATAAAATTTATACCATTGAGCTTCCAAACCGGCCCCCTAGGGCCAGGCCCCTAAGTTTCTGACTAGGTTGTCATGGATCTCGTTGACCCTGAGTGAACCCACAACTTCCTACTTCTGTATTTTGGTTGCTGAGGGCTGTTGTTGCTTTGGGTTAAGCCAATCTTTGAATTGGAAGTTTGTGCTGCCTAAGGCAAGAATTCAAGTGAAACACGGACGATCGCAACTCACCAATGCAATCGCAAATTCCCAAATTTGGATTCAAGTGAAACGTCACAATCGCTACTAGATGCGATTCTAATGTAATTCGACTTCCAGTAGCGATTTCAATTTTGGTCTATTGCGATCGCCTCGAAGCGATTGCAATGGTGTTTCACTTGAATTCGGCCCTAAGGAGGGTAGCCGATAACTCTGAGACGGTGGGTTCGACTCCCACCCTCGCTTCGGATGTACTTTCCTTCCTTTGTGATGTAACTCTTTCATACATTGTCTGTACAAGATATATGTAAAAATCATGTATAATGGAGGCAAGACACTAGATTGTAGTCCTCATCAAAAACCTGGGCATATAGCCCCCAACGAAACGAAAACTTTTCAATGGACGAGAAAAGTAAATACGTCACTTCCGGGAAGCTGGTTCACTAACATCGTCTTCTCATTTCTTCCCCATGTTATTCCTACGGAGATTCGAGTGGGGTCTAGTTTTTGTCAAATTTGAAGAGTTTTTTCTTATTTCTTAGCTTGGAAAAGCACTTCTTCGAATTCTAGGTAAGTTGAAGTACAAAATGCACCCAGTTTGTTGCTGATTTTGAAACGTATTTATTTTTTGGGAATTAATTAAAGTTTGTTTACGGTTTCGCATGCTGATATGCCAGCCACTATTGCTGTACGTAGTATTATTGTGATTATACGTGATATTCATTTCATAAAAACTGGTTGAATTACTGAAACTATTTCCATCTAAAATGAGTAAGAGTCATCAAAATAACCGTATGCCATGATTTTTATGTGTTTTTCTCCCCGTTTTTCAGAAAACAGAAATCTTAGTTGATGTTCGAAGAACCGATATTTTCTAATGTTACCTCATTTGAAGTGTTAATTCAGCTATTTTTTATTTTAATATGCATGTTAAAAGTTAGTTGTGATGTAAATTGTTGTGTTTTATAGTTCGTGAGCGCGTTGTTCCATGTTGTGTTGCTATTGTTTTTCACGTTAAACAAATTTCATACGCATTTTCCTCCAAATAAAAGCATTTACGTTCATATTCTATGAGTTAAAGTCACAAAATAAACCGTTTTTCGAAAATCTTATGTATTATCTACATTTTGAGAATTGAAAAATGTTTACATTCGTTGAACTAATATCCTGTACGTTACTTGGTTTGACCTTGCCCTTTAGTCTGCTGTCACGAGATTATTCCTTTTATTTAATAGCCATAAATTTTACTGTTATGATTCAATATAAGTCGAAACAAAAAATGCGATATGCATGCTATAATCTTTTGTTCATGTTTACTGTATCGCACATGTTCTATGCTTATTCGCCTTGTTCCGCCAAATAACCAGTAGTCCATGAGATCACCTATTGTTTCCACAATAAGAAAAATGTAGTTAGTTATTTACTGTTAAAATTAATGCGAACGAGTGTTTTCTGCAAACCGGAAAGATTTTTTAATGATGTCTTACACTGAGTACTGAAATTTTTAGTACTAAAAATGTACTGGCAAGTTTCTATATTTTTTAGAAATTTGATTACATTCGTCTCTTAAACTCTCCTGTTTTTGTCTTTTTTGATTTTACCTCTGAATTAACACTAATTTTATATGTATGATTATTTTACCATATTCTATACTGTAAACTTCCGAGTATCTACGGATGTTTCATACTATTATTTTCTTTATTAGTGAGGATTTACTGAATGCACCCATTTTGACTTAGCCCAGCTTGCGCACATCTTTGAGTCGGCCACGAAACAGCTCATGTTCGTTTTGACAAACTAATTATTTTGAGGAGCAGAAGAATATTTTGTTTCGTGAAAGATGTTATTGAAAAAGTTACAATCACTAATTAATATATTTTAAAATTTAAATAAAATGAGTAACAAACTATTTTATAATAACTTTTTTATATTAAATTTTAGAATATAAGTGATTGTTTATTTTTTTTTAATGAATGAGTGTTTTTATCTATGTTTAGCTCATGCAGTTTTTTTTTTTTTTTTTTTTTTTGCACTCAATTTTATAGTTTTTATCTATAATTTTAATGTTTGATCTAGTGTTTATACACCAGCATCATTTTTTAAACTTTTTGTCTGATTGTCCATGGTATTCATTTGTCTGCAGTTACCATGTCATTCTAGTCTACGGATAATCAAAAGTGTTTAATCAAATGTCATATTCTGTTGTATACAGAGCTTGCTGCCTTGCCATTATGCCACTCCCATTGTTCAAGCCAAAACCTATTAAATATCGATTTAATTTTTACCAACACTTATCTAATTTGTTTTATGCAGTTAATTTTGCTAGTGGCGGCAAATTGCCCTTGTATGCAACATCGGCAGCAGCCCCGGATTTTTAGAATGTATGTTTTCATGCTACCTATATGTGTTTAACATGCCGCAAAATATCACATTTTATTGATTTTCAAACAGTCAGTTTGATACAAATTTATTAAGTTGAATTTCACAAAATCCTAACTTTTTGTTTTATTTCAGGATTTTGATTCATTACAATGTTGAGAAAAAGTGTTGTCAAATTATTGTATATCAGCAATTTCTTTGCTGCTGAGGGAAAGCTTGTTGCTAAAGGAGAAAAAGTTCTTGAACCCGGACATTTTATTTGATGATGATATGAAAGAAGATTGATGGACATTTTGTTTATTGTTAAATTGCAACTTATGTTTATACTATTTAAGCTATACTAAGGTTTACACTTTTAATTTTCAACTACTTAGTATCCTATCCGACGGAGGTTTTTTTTACTTTAATGCATAAAGATAGTTATTAAAAATAACCTTTTATGTCTTTGTAATTAAATGCTTTTATAAAATGTGCATAAAGATGATGATTGTAAAATAATCATTAATTATGCACATGTTTTATGTGTTCAAATTTGTAATTGTTGTTAAATTTGTTTCTTTACATCTCTTCTATACAGATGCTGTGTTTATATAAACTGTTAATAAAGGGACGTAATCCCGATGATTGGCGTAGGTGTTTGTCTAGATTTTTAATATCTAGCAACACCGCCGCTAATTTTCATGGAGTCCCTCCGCAGAAGATACCCGGCTCCGGGATTCGAACCTGAGCCCTGAGTTAAAAAAGTAATCACAAGTCGAATTGGCTGTGCGCTCTACCAATCGGACCATGATTACTTCGGGAGAAAGAAGACAAACAAGGTATTTATAAGTTTGCATTGCGGTATGCCGCTGCATTTATTAAATCGCTGGAATGATAAATAATTTCCAAGAAAACACTTCTTGCTCTGTAATTGTCTCTAATTACTTTGTTTTGCATACAGTTAATTTCTGAGTAAGATGCAATATTGCTTGGCCTGGGACTGACGGGTTGTACTGGAACCGTTTCTTCATTGTAGGTGGTCCTGAAAATATTTAATGATTAGATTATAAAAAGAAAATTACACAATATTCACATGCTTGCACAACAACAGGCAGCAGGTGATTCGACATTTTTGCCACATGCTTAATTTATCAACAATTTAGAGAGCTGATTCTTAGCAAAAATAACATCGTACAATGCAAAGAAAATGTCGCATACAATCGCATATATGTCAGATGCGGTCGATTAAACATCTTTCTTAAAAAATATGGCAAAATTTCAGTGGGATCAAAGTCATATTTAGCTTATAATGTCAATCGAACATTTACACCAAAATCCAGTCGAACAAAAAAATTCTTGCCAACAGCAGTCTTTAAAAAATGACAGATTCTGTCAGATTTGGCAAGTTGGTAAATTTAATTAAACCTATTTCTCAAAGAATACGGCACCTATACGGATAAAAATCATATTTAATTCATAATGTCAATCGAAGATTTACACCAAAATCCAGTTGAAAAATGTTTTTTTTTTTCTTTTCTATAGCAGCATTTAAAAGGATGACAGATTCAGTTCATTTACATTGATTCCCGTAGGAAATAGGGAGGGATTGTCGTGTGGCACCCTGGCGGCGGTGAGAATTCGTTGCCACTTTCAAACTAGCGCATCCGTAAAACATTTCTCTCCTTCTTTCTACTCCGTGGTTGTAGGATTACTAAAATCGAAAAATATTTTTCTGCCTCTAAGAAGGTAGCGAGTTTCTAGAATGAAATATTAATCGCCAAGACCCGGTTACCACAATTCTATCCTACTGTTAATGTTTTCGGTAGTTTAATGCCTTTTTGATTCATTTGGCGACAGGTGTTAACTCCAACTTTTACTGGAATTTAAATTGCTGTGAAATAAGTTTGAATAAAAGAAAATAACTATTTTACTCCAGAGTGTTCGTCGCATTTTTAATTTACTCAAGAGACTTTACATTTATTGCACGGGCAGCGCCGTGCGGGTACTGCTAGTTTTTAATAAAAATAAATCAGTTTAAACCCAAGAGTCATTTTCAACACTAAGTTCAATTTGCGCAGCTTCGTGAAAGATGTTCTGTTTGAAATGTTTTAAAGTCAGATATCAATTTTTCGGTAAAAAATACGCACAATGACTCAAAACTAGAAATGAAATCCTATCGATAATTTAACTAAAGCAGAAAATAACACCAACACCACATTGATTAAACAGAGGGAATATATACATATAGGTAAAAATAGGTTCAGCTCTAATGCAATCGAATCTTATTCTTAAAAACAGAGAGAGTATGTATGATGTATTTTGTAACTTGACCAATATGTTTGCAATGTTAACTTTTTTTAATAAAGAAAACCAGCAGCGATTAGTGATCAGTGAAAATTAATAGCATGACACCACGGAACATGGAAAATCAAAAGTTTATGGCATGCACATTGCCTTTATTGCTTTTACTTATCTTGAATAAAATAGTATAATTTATGACCATACCAGCAGACTATAAGAAGTAATGTAAAGGATACTTATCAAACGAATGTAAACAAACATGCATCAACTCTCACCATGTAGATATTACATAAAATTTCTGTAAAACGGTTTACTTTTTGACTTTAACTTATGGAATATGAATGTAAATGCTTTCAATTAGAGGAAAATGCGCATGAAATTCATTCAACGTGAAAAACAATAGCAACACAACGTGGAACAGCGATGGTAAAACAAATATTTGATACGCACATTGCATATATGATGCGCTCACGAACTATAAAACACAACAATTTACATCACAACCAACTTTTAATATGTATATTAAAATAAAAAATAGCTGAATTAACACTTCAAATGAGGTAACATTAGAAAATATCGGTTCTTCGAACATCAACTAAGATTTCTGTTTTCTGAAAAACGGGGAGAAAAACAAATAAAAATCATGGCATACGGTTATTTTGATAACTCTTACTCATTTTAGATGGAAATAGTTTCAGTAATTCAACCAGTTTTTATGAAATGAATATCACGTATAATCACAATAATACTATACTTACAGCAATGGTGGCTCGGTATATCAGCATGCGAAAACGTAAACAAACTTTAATTAATTCTCAAAAAATAAATACGTTTCGAAATCAGCAACAAACTGGGTGCATTTTGTACTTCAACTTACCTAGAATTCGAAGAAGTGCTTTTCCAAGCTAAGAAATAAGAAAAAACTCTTCAAATTTGACAAAAACTAGACCCCACTCGAATCTCCGTAGGAATAACATGGGGAAGAAATGAGAAGACGATGTTAGTGAACCAGCTTCCCGGAAGTGACGTCAAACTTTTCTCGTCCATGTCGAATTGTGTCCCAGCCTTACATTTCCGTTCTTCGGAAGTTCTAAGATATATTTTCATATCTTATGTGGATAGATATTATTGGAACTTTTAATGTAGTAATTTTTGAATTAATGAGAGTAATTCATACGAAACTCTTTTCTTTTTAACGTCCACATGAGCTGTAGCAGAGGAACTTGCGATTATACGGATAATAATATGTCATTTTGGCGATCAGTGAAATCACCAAATTGGCGACCCACTCTAAGCTGCACCTTGATTGGCTCATAATTTTGTGCCTCCCGCCAATCAACTATTCGCGAAACTGTGCTCTAAAGGTGTTTTGACGGAAGCAATACACGAATCATCACAAATCCGAATCCTACAGCGTGAAAAGCGCTACTGGTGCGATGGTTACGAAGCAAGCAGAGAGTCTGGTGGGAGGGGGAAAGTGTAAAGCATAATGTATTTTCATTAAATTTCTCTTTTTTATGTTGAATTAAAGCATTTTCAAATGATAGCTGCCACTATGGCTACAAAAGACAAGCTTATGAAATCTTTAGAAGCATTGAAAGCCTCTCAGACGACTAGTTCTTCCGAGGATGCAATGCTTCAGAAGTATGTTAAAATTTGCACACCATATTATTTATTTGGAATATTTAATTTGCATAGTTATGGAATTTCTTCATAAGCAAGATGAAACCAGTATTTATATTGCTATGTTTTTTTCTTTCATTTTTTAAAGCAAGATTCTTTTGATTAACATTGATTGAGAAATTTGTTTATGTTACTTCTATTTTTTTCTGTGGTTCGTTATCCTAATTAATTTATGCATAGTCTACATTTTATTTTCTTCTAGGTTCATACATGAATCCTTTTTTTTTAGCTTTCTCCCTCATGTTTCTACTAATTTTTTTGTCTTATTTTTCCAAAACACTATGATTTCCATTTTCATGACTAGACTTCTAGGAACAAATGTTTTGAATCAAGTGTTCATTTTGCAGTTTGCAAAAATATTTCGTCGTTAATCACAAATGAAGCAACTCTATGGAAATAGGTAGATTCCTTTGTGCATAAAAATAAAAGCATATAAAACAACGTTAAAAAGCACAAAAGCACAGGAATACTGCAGACATGTATTGCAGCGTTGCAAGGAGTGCATTTTTCAGTGCATAAATGTGAGTTCACGTGTCTGCAGTATTCCTGCGCATTTGTGCTTTTTAACGTCGTTTTGTATGCTTTTAATTCTATGGAATTTCAGGCAGTTCCATAGAATTAAAAACATAATCCTCTTTTGCTACTTGAATTTTATCCAATAAATAAGATGTTTTATATAAACAATGCTGAATGAAACATTTTTGAAACATGTAATTGAAATTGTACAAAATCTGATAGTAATTCAAAAACTTATTATGTGCACATTTGGATTGTTATGATTATTTGTAATTTGTTTTATTTTTCAGAAAAAAGGAAACTGTTGCTTCTGTGAAAGAAAAAATTGCATGCTGTACAACTATAGCTGACGCAATATGTTATCCTAGTCTCAGGTAAAATAGAATTATATAGTATTATTTTTTTTGAGTTTCTTTTCATTATTCATATTTTAAAATAGTATCTCATTAAGTGACAATAGAAAGAATTGTAGTTTTTATATTTTATTGTGTGTTAATTTTAACTCTACTGTATGATCTTGTTTTTTATTGTGTTCATTTTGATGGTTTTAAAATTTTTTCTTTTATGCTATGTGGTGGAACAGAACCTATATATGATATGTTTATTACAAAAATTACTAGTTATTTGCAAAATTGACTAGTATTTTTAGCCTTTTCACTTTGCAAGAAAGAGAGAAAGTGCCTGCATCTGATACACAGGCACTTTTGGTGCGTCTTATACGGCGAAAAATACGGTAGTTCATTTCATTTACTTACTCATTAATTTTTTTAATCACGTACATATTTCATTTGTTAATTAATTTACATTCTTTTACCTATTAATTCACTTATTTATTCATTTGTTCACTGATTTTCTTATTTGTTCTCTATTTTAGTCACTCATTTCTTTTTCTCATAAATTAATGAGTTCATTAATTTGTTTATTTTTTAATTAATAAGTCATTTATTCGTTTGTTTATACTTCCATTTCATGAAAATTACTGTTAATCAAGAAATAGAAAATTTTTCATAGTAAAAATATTTTTCACTTTGTCCCATGATTTTTTAAGGTGGAAAATTTCTGCCTTTTTTTTTTGAAGCTGCAAAATAATTGCCAAAAATGAAAAATAATATTTCAACGCAAATTGTCATACAAAAAACATTATTCAAGCTTTATGTACAATTATTTTCAGAAATTTTTTTCGATGCGTTCATTTTGAAATAAGTCCGCTATCTTAACTATCTCATTTTGCTCCACCTTCCCTAGATGGAAGTAAATTTCAAAAATTAGCTTTTGGAATTGATAAGGATGGATTTACAGTGCAGCAAAAAAGTACGGGAACTTTTTTGAAATTATAAGACAGATAGCAGATTTAGCAGATATTTATATGGAACAAGTTTTTTGTGACAAATATATAAAAAATGTGCTTGATTTCAGTTTTGAAAAGAGAACTGATCCAACTGTTTCCAGAAACTGGTGTTGTTGCAGTTAATTATGACTATACTAGCCGCGATTGTTTCTGTAGAGTGAATATTTTCGGCGATGAAAAGAATTAAGAGCAACCTTTCATCTCTTGTTTTGATATCTTTAGAAAAAGAAAGTGAACAAAATTAAAAAAGACCCCGCTTTCAATTTTTATGAAAGTTGGATATTTTCATCTCAACGAAAGAAAGAATGGATTTTATATAGGATTCGATGAATATCTTTGTGCATATGTTTATACTAGGGACTACTTAAAATATCAATTATATTCATACTGTTTTATTACACGGTTTACATCATTTGCGTTTTCAACTTATGTATTATTATTCCACAAATCATCTCATCTGCCTGCCTTTGGGCAAGAAAAATGATTGCAAAAGTTGGGCTAAGAATATTATATTTTCAACCACTAAAAAGTAAATATGTTTGCTGTTAAATATTTAACTCAAGAAGTAGTGTAGTCTTTAAAAAAAATGAATTTTTGCAGTCTAGTACTGCTTTTTCTTTAAAACGGTGATGGAACCTCCTCTACAACTATCATGTTTTAGTGTAATTGTCAAAAAGTGATATCTTGCAAAGGAATTTTTAAAATCATTCACAGTTACCTTAACTTTAAGAATGAATTTATTTGCAAGCAAGGGAAGATCTATTCTAGTCACCTTAAAGACATGTCCTTATTTTATGGTACATGACAGTACTTGCCTTAAAATCCTACTTAAATTGGCCTACTGCCCATGGAGGCCAAGGTGTATTTTCTCATCTCAGTTTTTGTGACCGAGGGCACTTTGTGCAAGCCAGATATCCCGGTTAGGTCTAAAGCCAAATGTGAAACCTCCAAGGTTTAGTTTCCGAGCATGCTCAGTACTCGTTGAGTCGACAATGCCTAACCAAAGAAAGCCCTGTAATTGCTTATTCTTATGACATCTCAAAGCAATGGCTACAAGCACTGATATAAAATTGTGAGTGTTTTCTTTGCAGAATGTATGTACATCTGTATTTTTTAAATGCTTTAAAACATTTAATTAGTATTTCATTGTTCATGACTTTAATTTAATATTGTCCTTTGTTTTAGGCCTACAGCTGATTTCCCCAAACTATTAGGCCGTGCCATGGATACATTCATGTTATGCTGTGATGATGAAAACTCGGATGTTCGTTTGATGGCTGATGAATGTCTTAACCGAACTATCAAAGTGATTATGTTAAGATTTTTTTAATCAAAATGTTTGAATGGACTAATCATAATTTCCAAGTTTTGAAATTTTAGTATTTTCTTGTTTTACGCTCCAAGATTTAATATATATATGAAGCTCAGTGCCACAGCCAGAAAATTTTCTGGAGAGCCTTTTAAAATCGAAAATAATTACAGTCAAACTTCATTAATTTGAGCATGCTTTGAAATAAATTACTTTTTAAACAAACTAAATTTCCAAGCCCTTCCTTATGGTTTGTAGTGTATTGTTCTTCAAATAAGACAAACTGAATTAAAAATTTCCTTGGAGATGGTTTAACAAGGCTCAACTGTACTTTCTTTCTCTTTATTTCTAATGTCTGAAGTGTTAACTAATTTAATATTTTCGTATTCGTTTAAGACCGTTTAGCAAAATGAAACATCGTATTATAAATTCGTCCTCTTTATTCAAACATAATATTAACTAAAACTGACTCTTTTTTGAAATTACATAATCATATTTACTGTCTCGTGACAGTTTTAACACGTTGTTGCCAAATAATAAATAAATCATTTCAACAATAAAACTTTAAGGCCAACACTCGTCCATCCTGACCATTTTATCGTCCTCGATAAATACATTTTTATCGTCCTTTATTCATCCTCTTCTTCGACGCATTTCCATCCTTTTAACTGACTGGCATGAGCGGTGGTTGAGTAAAAGTGTCCACTTTCCTTTGGACCGAGCTGTGAGATTCTTTAAATATCACTTGGTAGAACCTCAGTTACGACCAATGGTCCACGATATTTTGGCTGAGTTTTGCTTGGTTGACCAGTCGAGGTTGGTAGTCCTCGACTACCAACCGACTACCAAAAAATGTCCCATTAAGTCATGAAATTTCACTACTAGACTTTTTCTCATACTTTTTGGCACTACTTACAACAATCTGCTCTTTCCTTTTTCTTGAACCTTTCGATATAGCTTTTTAGCTTGTATTTAAAATCTTTTATCCTCAGTTTTTCATCCGCTGTCCTACTGTACTGCTCTGTTTCAAATATTTTAATGAGTGCTCTAGGCTCTTCATCGGCATGTTGCATTACCATTACCTTCTCGTCCTCTAAATGTTTGTAAAACTTCTAAGTTTTCAATCACTGTCTGTAACGTATCATTTTCTTCAAGTACAGGATTTCTACTTGAAGCATCAACATGAGCCATTTTCGTTCCGGGCCTAAATTTTACATCGAAATTGTACTCTTGTATCAAATTGCTCCATCTTGCAATCTGAAGATTACTAGTTTTCTTCGTGTTTAAATAAATTAATGCTTGACAATCAGTTACAACTGTAAAGTGGATACCTATGAGAAACTGTCGCAGTCTATTTAATGTCCAAACAATAGCCATAAGTTCCAATCTACTTGAATGGTACTTTGCCTCAGCAGTCGTTGTCTTCTTACTAACACAATACACCAGATGGAGTTTTTCGTCCTCTCCATATTGAAGTAGCATGCCGGCAATCCCATCAGAACTGGCATCTGTATGTACCTCTGTTTTTGCTTCAGGATTGTAGAGTACTAAAATTGGTTGTTTCGTGAGAAATTCTTTTAACTTCTCAAATGCTATTTTTTGTTCTTCTCCCCACTCAAAGTTAATATCCTTAAGTGTAAGTCGCGTTAACGGCTTAGCATAAGTCGCATAATTTGGTATGAATCGTCTGAAAAAGCTCATTAATCCTAAGTATCTTCTAATTTCATGAACATTCTTAGGGGTGGAAAACTCAGCAATTGATTTAACTTTTCTGCGATCCGGTTGGATCCTATGTTTATTAACAATAAAACCAAGGAACTCTATTTCTTCCTTTCCAAATTCGCAGTTTGATATTTTTAACGTTAGAAGTGCATTCTTTAATCTTTCTAAAACCTATCTTAATTTTTCCATCATATCCGTCCAAGATTTTGCAGGTATAAGAATATCGTCTAAATAACATAATGCTGTTTTGTTGAGTAACGGACCCCGTGCTAAGTGCATCATACGTTGAAATTCTGCAGGGCCATTGGTTAAACCAAATACCATTCGTTCAAACTGTCCAGTTTCGTCGGGTGTTAAGAAAGCAGTCTTCTGTTTGGCATCTTTACTTAAGGGAGTTTGCCAGTATCCATGGGCCAGATCTAATGTACTAAATATGTTGCAGTTATTCAAAGATTCAAAAATCTTCTATTCTTGGTAAGGGGTATTTGTCCTTTACCGTTTGTAAGTTTAATTTCCTGTAATCAATCACCAAACGGTGGTCTCCAGTTTTCTTCTTCACAATCATTACTGGACTTGCATAAGGAGATCTAGTTTCAGTAACGATTCCATTATCTTTCCATTCTTTTACAATTTCTTTTATGATAGCGCGTTCTTCTGCATTCGTCCTGTATGGGCGCATGGAAACTGGTTTACTACCTTCTATTTCTTCTATTTTCATCGTAACTAAATCTGTACAACCAAGTTCGCTTAGCTTTGCAGCAACGCAGTCTCTATATTCATTGAGAAGAGAAAGGAGCTGTTTCTGTTCGATAGTCACATTTTCACCGGTTTTAATATCTTCATAAGTAAGGGGACGTTTAGCATTTGAGCTTTCTTCTAAAGCTGTTAAAACTTGGTCTTCTTTCGTTGAGTTTTCTCTCTCATTCACAGGGTTCATAAAATTTCTTTCAGAACTTTCTGGAAAACTATCTTCTAAGCACATCTGTACAGCTTTACCTCTTCCAACACACTGATTTTTGGTTAACGTAAAAATTTCATTTTTAAAATTTGTGATAGGTAAGAGTGTCTTTCCTTCCGTCACTTGAAGTAAACAATCAATACTCTGTCGGTCTCTAATTAATATCAAACCTTCATTTTGGCCTTCAGTTTGGCATTGTACTAGATTAACTGTATTCTTTTCTAGTACCGTTTCATGCACAGCTTTCAAAGTAATTCGTGTTTTATCTAAATTTAATTGCAGTTTACTGAAGGGTGCTTCGTCAATGTGTAATTCATTACCTACTCTGGCATATGCTATATGTGACATATCCAGCCATGTTCTTCCCACCAATAAATCAACAGGTTGAGTTTCATCGCCAACTATAAGAACTGTAATTTCTTTTCCTAACACACCGTCTATTTCAATATCAACCACAGCCTTTCCGAAAGTTTTACTTGCTGGCTCACTTTGATTTCTAAAACCATATATGTCATTTATTTCAGGAATGATTACTATGTTCAGTTTTTCAGCAGCTGACTTCTTCATTAAACAACTCGATCTACCTGTATCGATAAGGGCATCCATCTACCCAGTTTTCGTTGTTGATTTTCGCTTTCTTCAAATAAAGTAATGCGCTTGAACTATTTATTGTTTTTGTTGTTAAGTTAGAAATGTCCTTTTCAGTTTCCTTTTTCTTATCAGTGCGGTCTCTAGAAAAATATCCGTAATAATTGCAATGGAAGCACTTAGGCTCACCTTTCTCGTTGCGAACTGGTTTACGGTAGCCTGAAGTTGCATTAGTATCAGTTAAACCTGCTTGTGGAAGTTGATTTTTAAACTTGCTGTTGTTAAAATTACTTTGGCGTTGGAAACGAGTATTGTTTTGGCTCTTATTAAAACTATTTGTTTGTTTCCGCTCGTTATTTTGAGGCTTACCTCTATTATTTCTGACTGTTTCATATTCATCCAATTTTTCGGCAAGTTCCTTTGGCGTAACAAATTTTGTCCACTCGTCTATGAAATGATCTTTTAACTCAATAGGGACTCTCGCTTCATTTGATCGGTAACCATCAAGTCCTTCAGACCTTGAAAATCCGTAGTGCCTACACCTGTTATCCACTCTTCAAAATAATTCTGTATTTCAAATGCATAATCGCTACATGTACTATTTGAATTTTGGTGGTAAATGCATTTTTGGTGAAATTTTTCTGGACTAAGATTAAAGCGCTTTAGTAAGAGTTTCTTATCCTGTCGGAATGTTCGTAATTATTAGCCTTTTCTTCTGGTTCTCTCGCAATTATTTGAGTGATTTCATATGGAAGTAATCCCAATAAAAGATATACCCAATCCTTTTTGTCAATTTTAGCCCTTCGTGCTTGCCGTTCAAAAAGAACTAAATATAAACTAATTTCAGACTCCTTAAGATCAAACTTGCGAATTAGCTTTTGTAAATCGTTATAGGTTTTGTTGACAACCACGTCTTGATTCAAATGTATTCCGTTATCCATGCTTGGATTAACACAACCGTTAATTATTTGTAATTTTTCTAATTCAAAGGCTCTCTCTTGCTCCAAAGCTTTTTCTTCCTGTAGTCTCTTTTCTTCCCCCTCATTCTGTATTCTTTCGAGAATAGCTTTTGTAACTTTTTCATCATATTCTGAATTGTCCTTTATTAATTTAATTAAATCAACAACTCTCCGTTTCTCACCGATTTTCAGCCCAAGCTCATCAACCAAGATAAGCAGATCGTTTATCTTAACTTTGGCTAGGTATGCCATATTCGTAATTTTAAAACTTGTATAACCAATAAAATGGATCGGTGAATATTATTTACGTCTCTATCGTTGTAGACAACGTTATAATCCCACTTCTGAATTGTTAACTAATTTAATATTTTCGTATTCGTTTAAGACCGTTTAGCGAAATAAAACATCGTATTATAAATTCGTCGTCTTTATTCAAACATAATATAAACTAAAACTGACTCTTTTTTTGAAATTACATAATCATATTTACTGTCTCACGACAATTTTAACAGGTTGTTGCCAAATAATAAATAAATCATTTCAACAATAAAACTTTAAGGCCAACAGAAGTATTATTCAATATATTTAGCCAAATAATTTTATGACTTTGTAGTAATTCATTTATATCACTTGCTTAATGAATAATGGTTCTAAAACCAAGAAAAGGGGAGGGGGGTGACAATAACACTTTCATTTTCATCTTACGTCCATTTTACGTGTTTTTTTTTCCCGAACAGCATTTAAAACCTTTTCTTGATATTCATTAATATCTTTATGAATTTACGTAAAAGCTAGATCATTAAATTTTTCTTCTAAAATTGCTGTGTAGAAGATCTAAACCTAAGAGAAGAATATCTTAAGCCAAGGGAGAAACATTTTTTACTTACAAGAACAATAAAACTCTCAAAGTAGGTAAAGGTTAAATTCAAGATAGCAATAATGTCCCTTTGTGATAAACAGGCTGAACAATTTCAATCTCTCAAAAAAAATTGTGAAGGAACTGCAGAAAATGTAGTGTGGTAGGCACTTTCACCTTGGGTTTCTGTAAAATTATTTATACAGCACTCGAAGTGCTGAGTTACCAATCTCCTTTTGCATTTTATTATGACCATTTTAGCACTCTTATTATACCAGTAGAAGGTGGTTATCGCAAAATATTACTTGTTGTAAAATATTACTTATGTTTGTTCAATAAGCCCTGTAATAGTATATTTTAACCATATTGAATGTTGATGAGTGTTTTCCGCCATTCTTCTTAGACACTATTGGACTCCCATTTTGGACGTTTGTTGGTTGAACTTTTTAAGGAAATTAAAAAAGATGGACCTGCACGTAGTCTTCGGGCTGCACTTAGCAGATTTGGAGATATTTGTCATTTGATGAGGCCTCAGAAATGCAGGTATGTATTTTTTTTCCATAAATGAAATTTATAAAATGTTTTTATTTTGTTGAAAAATTAAATAATTAGAGAAGGGCTAGAAAAGTCTTTTATTTGATTAAACCTAATACTAAAAAAAACTTATAGTTTTCAACAGGTTCATTTTGCTTGCCTTCTGCCAACAGCATTGCATATTACTGTCTGACAAAATGTCTTGCCTAAAGATAATTTTTTACTCTTTATAATATTTTAGCAACTAGTTTTAAAATTTTCATTTTCCATATATGTATTTATTTTATTCATTTTAACCACTGCATTTCATACTTGTTTCATATTTCATACGGCTTTAACTTTTGCGACATGTGACTTTACTACAGGTATGCATCTGTTATGAATGAATGTATGTACTTTTTCTCTCTCAAAACTCACTTTACCAGCATATGCACTCATGCATAAATACGTAAGAAATAAGCCTGTTTATTAAAGTAAAGGTGCAGGAAAGAAGCCTACATTTACAGTAGTACCTGATAAAATAAACTGCATTTTTATTGATGCAATTGAAAACTCGTCGCTCATGTAAAAGTTGTAACCATGCATATTTAGTATGGAAACTTGGTTTGCCATAGTTTAGTATGAAGACTATGCGTTGCAGTTATCAGTACATTAGCTTAGTCTGTTAAACAAGTATCTAACAGTTTGCGGGAAAGTCCATTTTACTCATCAATCAATTCTCTCTGAGCTTACAGAGTTAATGAAAAAGAGAGACTTTAAATGACATCTCTTATCCATCTTCGTCATCAAGACATCCAGAAACAAAAAGAGCTCTATAACTTCCCTAAAATCATTTAGGTGTCGATACCTACTTTTTCCCAGTAGGCTTAAAATTTAAGCATTGATCTTTCATTATGCGTCTGTAATACGCAAAAATGTTTATGCATTGCAAAATCCAGTTGCATCTACTTCTTTAACACACTCATTTCGGGCTATAATGCGATTTTTCTGCTAAAACATTACTAACTTTATGTTGATAATTGTTTGTAACCCATACTATATATAAGGCAGGTGCGGGTATTAAGGCCTATTGACTAATAAAGCCTAAGTGACCAAAATACAATTGAAAATGTTCATTGCTACTCAGGAATGCTGTAGTAGGTAGCTTACACTCATAGATGATGCTTCAAACTGATCACCACAAGTTGCTCACTTGTTTCTATGAGGAGGGAAGAAGATAAGACACAGGCAAAACGTCGTACCCTCGCCCTATGTCCTAGATGTACGTGCTCACTGCAAAATAAACTTTTTTCGGACAGCTTGTATGAGAGCTGTTGGCTGCATGTTTGACTGCTAGGTGTGCACTCTGCATAAGAGGGTTGTTAATCTTCATTGATAAAGGGACTAAGACCAGCCTAGCTGGGCCCAAAGCCTCTTGTTGGTTCTCACTTTTTTAGTTATATTTTAATATGATAAATCTCCATATCATGTATTGCTCTTCAAGGGTTTCTTTCTTTTTTTGAGGGGGGGGGGGAGTATGTATGCTATAACTTCCTTAACACTTTACCAAACACTGAAAGTAAGGCATTTTAAAGATTTTTTTTGCCTCTTTCCGTAAGTACGAAAAAAACTCATTTTGATTTTTTTTTTTGATAAATTATGCTTAAAAAACCAGATTTTAAAATTGCTACTGCCTGGCACGAATGTTTCACTTAGGTCAGCAAACTATGTATAAATTACATAAAAATAAACAAACATTAAATATATTGAGAAGCAAAAAAACTTGATTGTGGATTAAAGCAGCAATGTATTAAGGAGAGCAAAGAAGGTAAATAAATTTAAATCAGAAAAAGTAAGACAATAAAGTGGAACATAAGTGTTTTCAGTAGGGAGAAATATTAGACGTATAAAATAATAAAAAATGATTAATGGAGCTTCCATTACTTGGAGTTATGGTGTCTTTGCACCCTTAATCTCTTTTTTAGTTCTTTTTTTACGTTTTATCTGTGTTAGTAAGTGTGAGATGTTACATAGTTGCTCGAAATTCATACAATACTACTAAAGTTTTTACTTCTACATTCCAAGATTGTTCCAAAGCAAGTTTCACTTGGCTCATCCCAGTATCATGCATGCAGGTCATACTGTCCCAATCATCTGTATTCAGTATAGGTCAGAATTAATTCCTGTGGCTGCAGACAGCTGTCATGACTGGCTTGATGCTGTACTTTGCTTGCATTGTTTGGCATTTACTGAAAAATACTGGTCAATTTAGAGCCTACGGATGACATATGTACTGAAATGTACTTTGTTTTTTCACCCTTTTGAATTTACTTTCAAGCATATTCACGAGACTGGACGATTTAAGATTCCTGATGGTACTTCTGTCTAAATGCTTCCATGTTTCAATTGAGTGATCATTCCGCTAAATAAAATTCCAGATGCGTTTTCTGGCTCACCCTGTGGCAAACTACTCTGTTTTGCTTTTCGTGTACTTTCTATACACTTCATTGACTGCTTTACTCCTTATGTTCAGTTGGCACCATTTTTAAAAAAATGTTTTTTTCTGCTTGAAACACAAGCATGTTATTCCTTAGGATATTCAAAACTATCTTTGACTAAAAATCCTTGTTTCAGTAAAGCATCTTTGTGATTTATGAATTTATGAACTTGAGAGTACTTTGTAAAAATGTTCTCATATGATGCAACTTTAGCATCAGAAGTTTATTTCTGGGTACATTTTAAGTTAGTCTTTTTAATGAAAGCCGTTTAATTGATGATTTCATTTGTCTTATATCATTTTCTTTTCATTATTAAGGCCTTACACTGTTAATTTGGTACCAGCATTGGCTAAAATTTGTCAGCGGAAAGAAGAAGAATCCGTGCAAGAAACTCTAGCTATTGTGATGACCAAAGTTATGCCCGTATTAGGTCAATTTACTAGTGACAAAGAGATTAAGGTAACTATTAGCTTTTCCAAAATTTAAATTTCCTGTATGAATGTCAGTGTATATTGCTGAAAAATTAAAGCAGAATTAAATTGACGAGTCTGAAAACCAGTGTACTCCTTAGCTTTAACCCAGGAGATGACTGGTTTTTAGAATCATTGAGTCAATTTAAATGTGAATATTTTTCTCTTGTTTCATATTTGCTGTTAGGTTGTTTGTTTATTAATTTTTGAACGAAGTATGAATAAATATATGTGTAACAAGTATCAAGATTTAATTGTACAGAAAATTTGGATATACCTTCAATATGAATATTTGATTTATTTAGTGAGATCTTTAAGATGTTCTTGCTTTAGTTTATCTTCTAAATAATTTTTTCAAATTTGCGTTTTCCATGCTTTATAACACAATATATCAGTATGTATAAAGCAGGGTAATATGATTCCAGAGCCAACCCTAATGGCATTCCAGTACTGCTTTCATCAGAAAATTATTTTCCTTTCCTTAGTTTATGTTTTCTTTAGTTCACGTTCGTGTTTTCAATAAGCAGTCAATGGTTTTTATTTATTTATCACTTATTTAACAATATTTACGAAACTGTGCAGTAAAAATATCTCTAAAATCATTCATCTTCAAACAAGAAACAGTCAGTCAGCCTTTAATCTCTGTGTCAGCTTTTGAGTTGGCATAACCTATGCATACCCATTCATGCAACATTTTTTAAAGAAGTATTTCATGATTAGTTTTTATTACTTTTTTATGTTCATGAAGTTTTTCTGTATAGTTTAACCTAAAGTGCAATAGGAACCTGACACTGCAATAGGAATTTTTACACATATTATTATTAACAAGTGAAAAGAGGAATCCCTCTGACTTACCCGTAGTTATTCCTATAAAGGGTAACTGGGTCTCCTTATAACTGTGGAGATTTCAAAATGAAAAGTAACTCTGTGATTAAGAAAAGAAATTTCCGTGATGATATAAAAAATAGTTATGGAGACTAGGGACATCCTGCTGCATTCAAATATAAAATTGTCTCACCTGAAAATCCGAGTGAGATTCCAAAACATATCAATCCGTCAAAAAATTCTTCGAGGTCATAAAGGGTAACAAGACAAAAATAAAGTGCGTGTCTGAGAAAAGCAAAGTTCAGTGTCCTTATCCGATTCTGCCGTAATCCTAACCAGTTCTTGTGTGGTTGTATCATATGCTTGAATAGTTAAACAGTTTCAATTGAAGCAAAATTTTTATTGAAAATATACTTACGCAAATGTTTTCTAAGAGATTGATCTCGTCAATGTCAATAATATTCTAATTAAAGATATTTTGTTCACAGATGTTGTTGAAAGCCTTTCTTCCAAATCTCACAGTGAGTTCTGCAATTGTTCGTCGTTCTGCTGCTACTTCATTAACTTGCATTTGTCAGTATTCCAGGAGGCCTTCCTCATTCTATTCTTGGATGTTATCAGCTTTATTTGGTGAAAACAATTTTGTATTTTTTCACAATCCATTATTTAAAACTGAAATTTTTTTGAATAGGATTGTTTGAATCTTTTTCATTTATATAGGTTACTCGATTGAAAAGTGGACAGGTTCAATAGAAAAGAGATGGCTCCTATTAAAAAAACTGCCATTGGTGTTGTAGCATAGGATTCATTGTTTTAGCATCAGGCAACAGCCATTGCTTCAGAAAAAAGGAAAGTGTTACCTCGGTAATGCTTTTTTAAATGGAAGCTTTTTTAAATATGAGGGAGTTGCATGGGAACAAATCTGTGCCGCACAGTGAGTGTAAACTGTTCTGAATGGAATATTTAAATTGGCAGTTATAATGTTTACCCCAGCCTGTAATGGCGTATTTAATATAGTTTACCTCCCTTCTCAAGAATGTAAATGTCAAAGTTTTGCGTCTTTTAAACCAAAAGAGGTCTTACCAGTGACTGTCATTCACCGATAGACATGATCAATATGCTCAGTTTCTGCAGTTAGAAGCTACTCATATGGATTGTTCAGACCCTGACCCATTGGCCTATAACACAAGTTAACTTTTGATTAATTCTCTCTTCCCCCGACAGGCTTCACTGCTGAACGTCCGGTGATGAGTTAACTTCCTACTTCACTTTACATCTCTGTTCAGTTGTGCTATTACAAATGAAATCGTTTTTACACAATTGCTTGTGTCTACTTTTCATTCGGGCAACCCATATATATATACACACACACACACACACCCTTGTGCAAGTTAATTGAAACCAACTCGAAAAATTGAGAAAACTAAGAAAAAGAACTATTTTGTTTAAATTTATATAAAATCAAAATTTTTATAACATAATATGATCTCTACAACTGTTTATAAACATTTAGACACGATTCAGCATAGAATCTACTAATTTTTTGCACGCACTTGTAATATGTGTCCATGAATTAGTGCAGTGATTAGCTTCTTCATAGTTAAACAGTCCTTACGTAATAGGCGATTCTTGCTTATAGCCCTAAGATTCTGGATTGGATTGATATCAGGAGAGTTCTCAGGAAATTCAGATGTCTCAATTTGGTTCTCAGACATGAATTTCTTGGTCATTTGGACGTATGGTAAGGGGCTAAATCCTGCTGGAAAAATCCTGTACCATCTGGGTATCATTCCTTCAACACTGGTAAAGCATTTCTTTTCCAAAATAGTAATAGATTGCTTAAAATACATCATAACCTCAACAGTTTGCAAGGAACCGACCCCATTGCAGCCGAGACAACCCTAAAACATCTTTTGAAGGTGATTTACAAATTGGTTCATGTGGCACTCCTGAGTTCTTTCACCTGAAGATCTCCGTACGTCCTGAGTCTGTTGACCTTGAACATTGAAATTAATTTTGTCACAATATATAGTCCTTTCCTAAAATTTTCAGCAGCTCAATTCTTATATTTAACGCCCACAAGTAGGGCTTTTTCTTCATTGGTGGGGACAAAAGTTGTTTTTTCATAGGCCGATAGGTTGGCCGACTGGCTACAACAGTACGGCCTTCGAACAGTAGATGAGCTAATATTTATTCCTTGCATTTTTAAGCTTCACCAGTCATTCATGTTTTTTTCTACTTAATAAGTAGAAAAGAGTCATCTCATGGTGTTGTTTTCAATTTTCGGGAGCATTTCCTTCTCCTCTTTGGATATATCGATCCTGCTTCTCTTTTTTGTTTTATAATACGGCTCACAATTGCAATACTAACACCAACTATCTTCAAAATTTTTCCATGAGTTTTTAGAATATGTTCGTAAAGAGTAGCAATCTTTGTACGATTTTGCTGTGTTTTATCCACCTCTGACGACAGTGCAATCTCAACTGACGCTATTATAGCTGCAGTTTCTATTCTACACATACTCACTTAGAACCCTTCTGATTAGCGAAAATTGACGATAGGTAAAGGATTTAATTATCTCATCCATATTTTAACAAATTTTAGTATGATCGGTGAAGAATAATGGGACTAATTTTAAAATTCATAAAAAAAAAAACTTTGTTTCAATTGATTTGCACAAGGGTGTATACATATATATATATATATATATATATTTGTGTGTGTGTACTGCTGTTAATGTTTGAAATCTGGTAAATGTGTATGTGTTGACATTAATTGGTGAATATCATCATCTTCATGCCAAACACATTGTCCAAAGATGGGATATTTTCAGTGAATCATAGCTAAAAGTTAACATTCTCCACTTTCGATCTTTTACAGTGCTGTTAGTTGTGAACGTTGTGTGTCACCAGATTTTCAAAGTGCATATTTATTTGTTAAATACAGTCAATGCTCGTTATAACGACCGCTCGTTATAAAGACTATCCCAATATAACAACCGGTGGGGAAAACCCCAACTTTATCCAAATATACTCTATGTTCTACCTCTTATAGCGACCACTCGTTATAAAGACCTTTTTCCGTGAGACAGAGATGGTCGTTATATCAAACGCCGACTGTATTATTATATTTATGTTTTAGGTAGACCAACCAGTGAACGAACAACTCATTTTTTTTTGAGAAAAAGTTTTTAAATAATTAATTTAGATAAACAGGCAGTACTAACTTCCTTCCACACGTTTTCAAACAGAAAATGGCTAGAAAATGCTGCGTTTGTCTTTTGTTCGGGGAGTTCTTTCACTTGGTTGAGGTGCTTTTTCTCCTTTCAACTCCCCAACAGAACCATAAAAATTTGCACAATATTAAAAAAAATAATTGCATATAAGACCTTAAGTGTTTTTCCTGTAATGTGGCAAATGGTTCACTGGTCGGTCTACCCTATATTTTGGTATAAAAGTGGAGCAACTTACTTTTCCAAAGATAAATAGTGAATGACAAATAGTAGCTGAACACTTGTATTATTTTTCTTATAGAAAAAGTTACAAAAGCTTTTATATAATAAGACAGTAAATCCATTCACAAGGAGATAAACCACTTATACAATGAATGAAACACACACGCGTAGATGTACGGAGAGCTTCCGTTTAACCTGCAAGACTTTTATTTTTGCAACTCTTTCTCCTAGATGCACACTTCCACTTGCAAAAACGCTCAAAACTGCTGCGTTAAGGAAAAAAAATAAAACTTTGAATTGAAAAAAACATATAGCAAAAAAATATGAAATCGAACTTTTCAAGCGACCCTAAGGCCTCTTATTGGGATTAAAATGGGAAATATTCTCAATTGGAAAATAATTTCAATGCGAAAAATTTGAAAGATATGTGACAAAAACTCAAGGAGATATTAGAGTTTAAGCTTTAAAGAAATTTTGCAGAAAATGAGATTAGAGCATGTCACCCATTCAGAAGATTAACTGGGTTGCAATGTAATAAAACGAAAAATTTATATTTTTTACCAATATTGACAAATAAATGCTTATGTTATGCTATGATGTGTGAAAACACACTACAAAAGCTCCCAAAATTTGAAAAAGTACTCTCTGCGTACATATAACTTTAATCTTGTTAGCTGCTATATTTCTCCCCAGAAGGAGTAATTGACTGCGAGTGTAAAATGGTGTAGGTCACTAAACGCTTCATTTCATATCTTGGTAAATATTGGTTGCTCGTATGTCAAACATTTTTTGCTCGAATTCTTTTCTCACTTTGTGTTTCCTTTAAATATAAGTTCAGGGAAGTTTTTGTATTTTTTGGGTTAAAGGGAATAACACCTCAAATTTACTGCCCTAGGTGGCATTCTTAAAAGAAGTGCCTCTGATATGTCTATTTATCCATATTTAATGGGGTACCGAGAAAAGAACAGGAAATATTTCTAAAAGTTATTTTCTACTTTTTTGCAAAACTACCTCTCTATTACAGCTTATATGTTTGTCCCATGGGAGCTTCAACTGTTCAAAGCAAATTTAAAGTCATCTTTAGAATTGGCTGACTGCTCCTGTCTTATTCTTTTCTTGAACTCTTCAATTTTATCAAATCAGTGTCCTTTTATGCCCTTTTTCATTCGTGGAAATCAGAAAAAGTCACAGTCAGGTCATATTAGGGAAGTAAGGAGTGTGGGGCAGCATCTTACGACATGCAAAATGTTTCAACTGTATGTTCTTCCCCATTGTCAGTCTGAGCATGAGCAGCAAACTTGGAAGTAATTATTTTCATTCCCAGAGAATTTGAAAAAAGGAAAAGGTTAAAATTTTGCTGTACTGAGCTTCAAGATAGCCCGCTTATTTCCAACAGTTGATCGATTGTCTCTTGATGGGATATGAGCATGACCTGGTGAGTTTTGTCAAGTTCGTCGTCGATTGGGGCAGTTGATAGATGTCCAGAACAAGGTTTGTCATCAATTGACATGTTGCAATTTTAAAAGAAATAAACTTCTCATACACTTGAGTTTTCCCCCTTACCATCTCATTGTAAGCTGTTTTCAACATCGAAACAATATCAGCAGCATTTTACCTATTTGTCAGTGAAATTTCACAGTTGCACATTAAAAAGCTTTTTGATAAAGTACCATATGTTACTCTTCTAAACAAACTGGCTTAGATTGAAATAAGAAAGAAAACTATTTTGAGTTTGAAATTAGATGACTTCTGAAGAAACAGTAGTTTGAAGGTAATCATTTTCAGCAGATTGATGTTTTAAGTAGTGTTCTATTCAGCTCAGTTTTACTGGCATTGTTTTTTTTATCATAGGCTCTCTAGGAACATCAGTATTTTTGCAGGTAGTGTTAAAATTAGGGAATTGTTGACAAAAAGTTTACAAGCTTTAAAATTATTTTGATCCGATTTCTTAGTGGGCAGCTAAGTGGGGTATCTCCATCAATGTTGGAAATTGTTCAATTAGATCATGATTGTTTATCTGAGGGTCTTAATTAATCAGGATTTTAAGTTTAGTCATCAATGTAGTTCATCAAGTATCAAAGCCAACAAAATATTGGATTTTATCAATAGGTTTATTTAACATAGTTCTGGGAAAGTTATTTTACCTATATACAGAAGTTTGTTTAGATTTCATGTGCAGCAAAGCTCTCCAGTTTTTGTCTCCTTACCTTAAAGATATTGATCTATTGGAAAGGATTCAAAGTAAGGCTATTAGGCTAGTAAATGGTTTCTTTCAATTGATTTCAGGCTTAAAAAAAATTAATGTGTGTAGTGGAGTAAAGGAGAGTAAGAGCGAAAAGCTCTTTACATTTATTAAAATGGAATATGAGCTAATATTTAGAAAAGTGCCAATTTGAGTCCCTAGTGAATTTTCACTAGTATTTCTATGACTAGTTAAAAAAATTGTTTTGTTTTCATCTAATAACATTAGAAATTTTTTTTTCTTCAGAAAATATTGTTTTTATGCATCAAAAATCAGATCGGTAACGTGTCCCCAGTAGTAAAGCTTAGCATGCAAACAGGTCATGCGCACTTTCTAACTTCCCCCCAAAAAAAACGCACTTGCACGAAAAACGATTCTATTTTTACCCCTTTGTTAATATTTTACTTCATTTTTGTGTTAATCGATTTCCGATTTTCTAGACAATGCGAAATAAGCGTGTCCCTAGTTCCGCCATCAGAGCGGTAACAATAACTTCCGATCTATGTTTAGGCTCCCAAAATCATTTCCTGCACCTATACCACGTGATACTGAGTACCTGGTGGGATGTTTTATCGCATCGTAATTAAAAATTTGCATTTCTGCATCTAAAATTGTAGGTAAGATTTTTTAAAGTGATTTTATAAAATGTGTGTCATTTAAGTCATCAGATCGGTAACACGCGCTAAAATGCGCAGTTTTTATTATTTTAAAAATTATTTTACATATAAGTATAGTCCTTTATTGCAAGTGAAAAAACCACGTGTTTGATTTTGGTTTAGCGCGATCGACTCGGAAATAAAAAAAAACTTCGTCAGTTTGTCAGATCGGTAACAGTCTGAGCGGTAACATTGAAAAACAGCGAATATGTTACCGAACTAACTCCCACGTTTCAGAATTATTAAAAAGCAAAAATCGTAGGTTTTAGCCATATATATTGAATATTTTTGTTCTTAAAAAATGCAAAGCAATTAGTTTTAGTACAATTGCTTCATTTGTGGTTTGTATGACCTGGCAATAGAAGTTAGTAAAATAAGAAAAATTAACACTGCAGAAATTAAGTTAATTATTATTTATTTATTTATTTATTTTTTTTGATGCTTTAATTTCTCATAACTTCGCTAAATAACTAGATAATAACTAGCATGCTAAATTTGAATTTCTGATTAAGAAATTAAATTTCCTGCAACTAATTAAAGAAAGGCAAGCAGCAGAGTTGTGTGTTGAAAACGTTGAAGTTGTGTGTTGTTTCAAAACAAAACAAATGTTTTATTAGCTTGGATTTGGTAATCTTATAATTTATTTTGTCTAAAAACCTTATCGCTCTTTTTTATTTCCAAGAAATGCTTTTTTATAATGAAATTTGATTTTTTAGCTAATATATATACTTTAACATAATTATCTTAATTCTGTGTTAAAAATGCAAGAAAATGATATCATTTTTAGAGATATTAACGAAGACTGAAAGCATAAACTCAAATATGTAGCTAATATTAACATCAGATCTGTAACGGCTTAAAAGTGAGTAATTTAAGGAGGGGGTAAATAACCTCCTTGACCTCCCCCCTTTTATTTTCTTGCATTTAGACCCAATTTAGACTGAGAATCCAATATTAATTTTTTTCTGCAAAAAAATTTTTTAATCAGAAAACTCCAACTTCAAATTAGCACTTTTCTATTGGCTCATATGTCAATGGGTTAAGCTTCCGTACAACTGGGAGGGTTGCTCTAAGCTTTTCAATTCCTAGCTAATCTTGAAAGTAATAAAAATTACTATCATGAAACAAAAATTCTGCAATCTTGTCAACATTTGAAGTAGTTTACTCAAAGTAAGTTTCACGTTCCATAATTAAGATCAAGTCCTCTCAAATTTCATCATCCCTAAGTGCTTGCGATTGGGTGAATTTATTTTTAGAGGCCTTTTCAGTAAAACTGATTTGACAAATTGACTAGTGCTATCAGGCCTGTCATTTGGGGGCGGGGGGGGGGGGGGCAACATCTCAAGGGAGCCGAGCTATCTGAAAGGCAGGGGAGACGCTCACCCTACCTTTGAGAATCAATGTATTTGCATATAAGTAGACGTGGTTTTTGTTGTTTTCCGATGAACTTGCATTGTGTTTGCACCATTTGCCCCCCCCCCCCTGGAAAAACTTGAAATGACGGGCCTGCGTACCAGCAGTTTTGCCCACCCCGTTTCTGGTTGCCACTTTTAAATTTGTACGACTTTGTTCACCTACATTAGCAAAATATTCAGTCAAGAATATAGAAAATAAATTTTAAGTTGTGTACATATCCTTGAACAGGTTTTAACCAAACTTTATTTTTAGAATTGATCCTGCCTGCTCAAGATGAAAGACCTGTATGTGTTATATTAGGTGTACTTTTATGCTTACGTCATCTAGTTCCACATTTTAGTGCAGCAATGTGCTCAAATTCTTTTAAAGGAAATGTCATTCTTATACAAAGTGAAGAAGACCGTGGTGTCACAAAAGAACAAATTTTAAAGGTAATATTTTCTGATATCTTTTTGTTCTAGATTCTAATGTGATTGAACATTTTGTTGCTTTTGTTATTGTTGTTTTTCCCTACAAACTTAAGCAAACTGCAATGTTCAAAACTATTGTTATTCTTGAGGCAAAATTGTAGAAAAGGTATGCGAAGCTTAGTTGAAAACAACTTTGTGTTAAAAAGAGAAAACTATTAACTTCAAGTTACCGAATGTTGACTGAGATTGCTATTAAAGCCACATTGAATTCCTCTAACTATATTGAAACACCCTTTATTTATTCTCTTTATTGGGAGTTGAGCATGTATCTATAATTTATATTTTGTTTTATGCATGAATATTAGGGTGATTCAAAAAAAAAAAAAAATTTTTTTTGAATTTCTTTAGTCTTACTCTGCAGTTTTTTTACACTATTCATAAATGTGATGTATGTAAAATTTTAGCTCAATTGAATAATATTTGGAGGTCGCTCTAATCTATGACTTCCTTTGATAGTTCACTGGAACGAAACACTTATGCAAAATATATTGGGAAAATGAAGGAGGATCGGCGGGTTTCATACCAGTATTAGTATCAGGACCACAAGCATTGATGATTAACTTCTGGGTACTCCTTAGTTAGAGTGAGGAATAGGAATCGCCACGGCAAATGCTGTTGCACGATAAACTGTTAAATAAATGGTAACTTACTGAGCTCGTACATGGTATGTGTTTCGATACATATAATGCCGGTGCTAAAGTTGGAGCATGTTTGAACGAAAAAAAGCTAGCTAAGCAACTTTTACATTGTTCTTTCAGCCATTATATTTTAGACATTGTGCTTTCTGTGGTATTATAACTGAAGTCTCTTCTAGTCTTGGTTTCTTGGTATTTTAATCGATAAACCAAGACATAGGTAGATAATGGGGGTATTTGATTGTCTGAAATTTCAAATGCGGTGTTCACGCAATTGTGTGGAACCATCCACTGCCATTGCATCTACAATACTGCTTTTTAAGTGGTTTCATAGGCAATTATAGTCAAGGATACAACATTCTAATTTTAAACCTGGAGAAACGATGAGGTTGGGGAGTTGGTAGCCAATTCAGAGCTACGTGCAACCAGTAATGGAAGTTGCGCAAAGTCAACTTCTGACGACCCATGCAAAAGTACAGGAAGATGCTGGAGCTTAGTGTGATTTTCTTGAGAGAAGCACCTTCTTGTGGTGTATGCAATTCATTTCATGTTATATGGGGGTCAAAGATTCTGTATGGCTTCAAGTTGTGGATATTTTGCAACCAGTTCAGACTTGCAGCCTGACAAATAAAAGGTATTCGTAACATATGAATGAATTCTTTCACATTCTTATCATTAATGAGAAAGAATATCTAAGAGCTAGGTTCATAGCAACCCTTTTTGTCTAAGCACTGAGAAATGATTTGGAACGTTTTCAGCATTCTGATTCATATAAAGATGAATTTTAAAAAATATCAGCTGTTTGATCCTGAGCATTGGAAACTTCAAGATAGCTACCAACGAGGTTTTGTACTATCAAAGAAACTGAGGATTGTAAACGACAATACGGAGCGTGGCATGGCCCTTATTGAAGCATTTGTTAAGACAATCACTAAAGATGAAGAGCAAAGACTCTTCTTCAAATGGTACAGGAACACAGAAAAAAGTTTCAAAGTTGCAAAAAAGTAACCTTTAAAAGTTTTGCAAGAATTAATGAGCGAATTACTATATATTTAATGTATTTGGTTTGTTTTTCAAATTTTTCCGTATTTGATTCGTTTTCATACTTTTCTGTATTTCATTGGTTTTTCAGATATATCATTTTGTAATTGCACACTTTTTTTCTTCAGAGTTATAAAAAAGCAATAAATTAACTTTATTATTATTTACATTCATATTTGTGCTACTATCACGAAATTTGAAGTACTCTTAAATATAAATATACAGTATAACTTCGATTTAACGATACCCGATTTAACGATTTCCCCAATTTAACGATACATTTCATTGGTCCCGACTCATAGGCCTTGAATTTAATGTTAAAACTTCCTCAATTTAACGATAGCTTTCCTCGATTTAACGATGATATCGGGCAGGGCCAAATTATCTCTCGTCAAAAATACAGTAGTATATGTTTAAAATATTTTTCTAACTATTTTACTTGCAACAGCATGAGCTCATGTTCCAAGAGTAAAAAAGATTCATCCTTCAGTAACGTCCAAACTTCTAGCATTCCAGACAAAATTTTTTTGCACCTTGAGAGGAGAGTGATCAGTCGAAAAAAATGAGGTCGAAAAAAGTGAAATTTTCTCAACACGAGAAAACAAAGATCGATGAAATAACTTTGGAAATAATATAAATGCGCAGTTCTCTTAAAGAAGCAAAATAACGTATACTTGTTTAAGCGTTCACTTAATTATCAATAGTTTAATCCGTTTAACTTATAAGTATGCTTTCTCGATTTAACGATATCCTTGATTTAACGATAATTTTTTACAGTCCATAGGCAATCGTTAAATCGAGGTTATACTGTAGTTTATTAAAATTTTGAACAAATAATTCAGTATATAAAGGCATTAAATAAGACAGTATGATAAACAAAAATACAAAGGCTATTTTTTTTCCATAGATATCAATTATGTTCACATTGTTGTCAATATTACGAAATTTGAAGGCGTTTGCGTGACCACTAAATATTAATACATTTTTTCAAAATTTTGCAGAAATAATCAGTGCATATAGTGGCTCAAAATAAGAGGGTAAGACGAACAAAAATAAAGTTTATTTTTTTCCATACATTTCTGAATCACCCTAATGTATATATATATAAAACATAAGTTGTATGAAGAAAGATGAAAAGGCCACACCAAAAGCCCATAGATGCTCAAAGCAGCTAAACTAATAAGCCAAGTATATACTAAAACAAATCGATTAGCACAATAAGCAAATATGAAATAGAAGGAGGCAAAATTAGGGGACGTGGAAAAAGAAAGGTTGAACCCAGAGTTCATCAGCTGTGAACGATTCAAGAGTGGTTAAAAGACCAACAAAATTTAAATACAAACTATGAAGAGGATGTTAAAGTTCAAAATATACAATCTACAGACCTGCATTGGGCAAACAGCACCAAATGCCTAACTGCTAATTGTACATGAGAACAAAAACCTAAAACTAAAAGCAAGGCGTTTTGCCTGGGCTAATTAGGAAAAGATTCCCAAAAATTAACCACCCGCAGGACCTTCCTGCAGAGCAAATAAAAACCATCTCACCTGAAAATCCGAGCAAGAAAACCAAATTAGTATCCAAGAAATCCAGTGCCACCCCGGCTGTCTAATGTAAAACGATGTACAAAAAATAAAAGTGCAAAAATGTAAAAATCCTTGTCCAAAAAGAGCATATCGTGAGTCGTTCCAATCTCTGTCCACATGCTCAAAATGCTTCTGCAATCCTGAACCAGTTTCTTGCAGTAGTATCATGCGTTTGAACAGTTACAGTGAAGCAAAATCTTTTTTATGGGTTACACTTAAGCAAACATTTTTAATTATATTTTTTGGAAAGTTGTTACGTAGCAGTTTATTTTTAAGAGAAAGTTCTAAGTTAAAAGCAGTTTCAGTGCTACAAATTCTTTTGATTCTCAAAGCTTGCGATACAATGATGCCGATAAAAGCTTTACTAAGGCAGAAATTATAACCTTGTAGGCTATTAACTTTGAATTGGAATTCATGTCTTTTATCATAAATCGTTGTATAACGCAGGAAACCAATTTCTATGTTTATATCAGGCACGTGCCGTGAACGAACGCCCAGAGTAGGCAGATGAGATAATTTGTGGAATAATAATACATATGTTGAAAAAAGCATATGCTGTTAACCGTAATAAAACAGTATGAATATGAATGATATTTACGTAGTCCCTAGTATAAACATATTTTTATCTGATTCTATAGAAAATCCATTCTTCTTTCTTTCATTGTGGTGAAAATATCTGTGACTTTCATAAAAATTGAAAGTGGAGTCTTGTTTCATTTTGTTCACTTTCTTTTTCTATGGATATCAAAACAAGAAAGAGAGGTTGTTAATTTGTCATTCTTTTCCTTTTGTTGCTCTTAGTTCTTATTATGGCCGAAAATATTCACTCTAAAAAAAATTGTGGCTGGTACAGTCGAAATTAACTGTAACAACATCAGTTTCTGGAAACAGTTGACTCAGTTCACTTTTCAAAAATAAAACCAAGTACATTTTTTATACATTTGTCAAAAAAAACTTGTTCCTATAAATATCTACAAATCTGCAATCCGTCTTATAATGTCAAATCGGTACTTTTTTCTAGACTGCTGAATGCATCCTTATCAACCCTAAAAGCTAATTTTTAAAATTGACTTCCATATAATAATGATATGAATTTTTCAATATTTTGTCGCTTTACTTCGTAAGTCTGTTTTTTTTCAAAAAGTTTTAACAGAACAACTATCCTGAGGTTTCAACTTAAACATAGGAAACAATATGACAAATGAAAAAACGAAACATTTGAAAATTTCGGAAACATTTCATAGAAAACAAACAACCATATAAAAAAACGAATCAAGATGCCAAAACCATTGAGAATTTTGCTAGCGCTCACCGCCCTGCACATGTCCAAATTGCAACGGAGAATCGAAGAGACCAGCAGAGAAAGAGTGTAGCTTCGAGCTGATCTTCATTGGCTACGCCAGATAGGCTGATTTTATTCTGCCTTCAAGGTCACTTTGGCTAACGCGAAGAGGGGGAAAATTGCGGCACAGGGGTGTTTTGCATGCTAAGCATTGCATAGATACGGAAGTTGAAAAGCAGCATCGGTCGCTGCTTTTCAAACGTACCAAAATGAAAAAATTCCATTTTTTTCTTTTTTCTATTATTGCTGTGTATAACCGAAATATTTTTTTCTAATCAACGTATTAAATGTCATTGAATGAAAGGGTGAGGTTGGTCTGTTTTCTTCGTGGGTAGGCACTGCCTACCTTGCCTGCACAGACGACACATCCCTGGTTTATATATATACAAGGTGAATTTATTGAATCTTCCATACGATAAGGGGTGATAGATGAGCCCAGACAAAACATGAATGAATGAATGAAGTGAAAAGGGGGCGCCCCTAAGGCAGCGCAAGCACTGCGACCATAGGTCTATTGTAATATCCCCGTTAGAACCCTAATAGAGCCTAATAGCTGAAATGAACTTAAGCAGATGTCTAACAGGAATGCTAGACAGTTCGTGGGGATCTAAGCAATGGTACCCCAAATGTTCAAATCTGTAGGCAGAATAAAAGCCACATTCGCACAGAACATGACCTGAACTTTCATCCGCCTCTAGGCAGCCTCTGCAAGCTGGATCAGCAGTGATACCCAACAAGTTTAGGTGTCTATTAAGAGAACAGTATCCGGTGAGAAGTCTGATGGACATCTTAATCTCCTTTCTGCTCAAACTTAGTA
This sequence comes from Uloborus plumipes, assembly GCA_038373865.1. Taxonomy (NCBI): domain Eukaryota; kingdom Metazoa; phylum Arthropoda; class Arachnida; order Araneae; family Uloboridae; genus Uloborus; species Uloborus plumipes. The sequence continues at coordinate 58,724 of JAXGGA010001922.1, forward strand.
GCTCCCTGGACCTCAGCCAGGGTTGACGTTGGTTGAGAGCTTTAGCTTGTCTCTGTGAGTCGGACTGAAGCCACCTGGTATATGAGTCATTCATAAGCAGATTTCTTATAGTATTCCTGACTTTGTTATAGGGCAAACCAAGAGCAGGTTCAGGACCCACGAATGGCGTGTTGGAGCCCAATTTGGCAAGCTGATCAGCAACTTCGTTTCGTCGTTATGGTGGCCAGGGACCCAGTAGAGGGTAACCTTGTTCTTGCTGGCGAGCCTTACCAGTGCATTGTGGCATTCTCAAACTGACTTGGTAGTAAAGCAATAGCTATTGAGGGCTTTTAAGGCGGCTTGACTATCGGAGAAAATTTTTAAAACCTTACCAGTTAAGTCGCGTTCAAGGCAATTGGTTAAACATGCCAGGATGGCTAGAACTTCAGCCTGGTAAACCGTAGCTAGCTTCCCAAGCGAAAAGAAAAGCTTTGCTTTTCTGCTGCTGCAAAAAACACCAGAGCCAGTATTGGAAGAGGTCTTAGAGCCGTCAGTGAACCAAATTTCATTGACATTACCGACAAGCTTTGGAGCATCCTTCCATTGTTCTCTGGAAGGAAACACAATGTTATAATTTGCATTAAAACTAATATGTTTTAACAACCAGTCGCTTGGCATCAAAAAGTAGGGATGCTTGAAGGCCTCTATACAAAGTTTGTCATAAAGAGACGAGTGGCGAGGGGTCTTCAAGAGACCCAGGAGGTTCAGGCGATATGAACAGGTAATTGCTTCCAGTTCCACTTGTTTGTGAAGTGGAAGTAGACCTAGAAGAAGTTCTTGGCTTTGAGAGGGAGCAGTTCTCATTGCACTAGTAATTGCAATGGTAGCCATCCTTTGTAAGGTGGTAAGACTGCTCTCAGTAGTTACATTGCGGGTCTTACCCCACCAAGCAATGGCCCCATAAGTTACTGTGGGTACGATTACCCTGGTGAAATCCAGTGGGCAATTTTTGGTGAAAAACTCCAATTGCTGCCGATGGCGCTTCTACAGGACCAGAAGATCCTTTTAGCCTTGTCAGTAATAAGCTTGAGGTGCGAATTCCAGTTTAAAAGTGCTGTCAAATATCACACCCAAGTACTTGACTTCACTAGAATAGGCAAGGGGAGAGTTAAAGAACTCAATCTTGCAAAGATCCTTCAGCCGTTTCCTGGTGAAGAGAACCAAGTGCGTCTTGCTAGGATTCACAGTGAGACCCACTTCACTACACCAGCTTTCAATAGACTTGAGGGCTGTTCTCATAAGGTTGCAGACAGTGTCGTAAAACTTGCCCCTTATAGCCAGAGTTATGTCGTCTGCATAGCCTATACAGTGCAGACCCTTTTGACGAAGTCTTTCCAGAAGTTCATCCACAACCAGGCTCCAAAAAAGGGGGGAAAGTATGCCCCCTTGTGGACATCCCTGACAATTACCCACTAAAAGGGAATCACCCAGCAGGCTTGGTTTTGTCATGCGGGTGGTAAGAAGACTATTAATCCAGGTACATACCATGGGGTTTATTCCGTTCCGAATGAGGGATTATAAATAGTCTCGGTAGAGACCTTATCAAAGGCTCCTTCAATATCAAGGAAAACAGCAAGAGCCAGTTCCTTTTCATTAACTGCACTGTCTAGAGCTGTTGTTAGTTCATACAGTGCTGTCTCGGTCGACTTACCTGGTTGGTAAGCATGCTGGCACCTAGAAAGAGGAGTTGTTTTTAGGGTGCCATCCCTGATGTACCTATCGATCAATTTCTCCAGGGTTTTTAGGAGAAAAGAAGTAATTCTGATAGGTCAGAAGGCTTTAGCATCGTGGTAGTTTGGCTTGCCTGACTTTGGAATGAAGACCACCTTAGAGGTTCTCTAAGTACAGGGAACGTAACCAAACACAAGGCAGGATCTATAGATCCTACACAGGTGTGGAGTGATGATGTCAACCCCTTTTTGTAGGAGAACTGGAACAATGTCATCCGGTCCTGCAGATTTACAAGGCTTGTGTGAGTTGATGGTCCATTCAATTCTGCCAGGGGTAACAATATCACCAGCAGTTTTCCATTTTTCCTTGCTGCTACGTAAGGAGTGAAGAGGGATGTCAGAATGGTATTCCTCATCTCTGACAATGGAGTTTGGGAAGTGCACTCTGAACATTTCTGCCAGGGTGCTACTACCATCTTTGATATAGGAGCCATCATTCATTTCGATGGCTCCGAGTTGACAAGTTTTGTCTTTAGAAAGTATTTTCGTGAGCTTGGCTACACGAGAAATGCTATCTAACAGGCTGCAAAACTTGGTCCAAGCATCTTGTTTACTTGTTCTTACTGCCTTGTTGTACTTGGTGAGAGCTTCTTGGTAAGAAGGCCAATTGCCAGTTTTTTCGGTTTTGTTAAAGAGCCTTCTGCAAAGTTTGCGTAGACCGCTAAGATTTTTAGACCACCAAGAGACTCGTCTTGGTAAACTAGTGGACACAGCAGTGCAGTTTTGATGGAAAGCCTGGAGAATAAAATGTTGAAGTGAATCAACAGCTAACTCCAGGTCGAGAAGATTGGTGAGTTTAAACTTCTTACCTGAAAGGAGGAGTTTTAAATCATCTCTGTAGGAGTCCCAGGAGGTGCGTTTGGGATTCCTTTTCTCCTGCTGCAGACTGCTTAACACAGGGCCTGAAAGAGTCATAAGGATTAGTCTGTGGTCAGAGAGGGTAATCCGCTCCGACACATGCCAATCGTTTACACAGTTGAAAGCTCTGTTATTGCAGAAAGTTAAATCAGTGACTTTGCATCTGTTACGGGTAACAAAAGTTGGTTTATTACCTCTGTTGAGGATATGTAGGTTGTTGCATAAAATATATTCAATTAAATCCTCACCTCTTTTGTTGCAATTACTGCTTCCCCACACAATATGGTGTGCGTTAGCATCACATCCAACTATAAACTTCAGCTTAGCTTCCTCACAGTAGTCAACAAAATTCCTGGCTGAAGTTGCTAAAGGAATTTTTTCCTCATAGGGTAAATAGGCGGACATGAAACATGCCGATTCACCATTTTCACTATAGACTCTGACGGCGACATTGTCACCATCGAGAAAGTCAGTGGGGCAGAGAGCGTTCAGTCGCTTGTTGACGATTAAGCATGCTCTCGGTTTGCTACAGGAGCGGTCAAAGAAGAGATTTCCGCAATTGCCGAGGCCCAGGATTTTCCCTCGGTTAACCCAAGGTTCCTGCAAGAGGGCAATGTCAATTCTACCTTCAGCCAAATCTTTGCTCAACAGGGCAGTAGCAGATTGGCAGTGATGAAGATTAAGCTGAGCAACTCTAAGGCCTTGCAACATAAGACATAGCAAAAAAGCCTGCGAGTGAGCAGCATCCTCGTTTGACAGGAGAACACGTGTGGGAGAATCCCCAGTTAGAGTGACATCAGAATCAACATCTGAGACGTCAAGACCATCCAACAGGTTCAGAATTGAGCTAGTGGAGGACTTTGGAGAGACAGATCCGCTCTAGTTAATGGTATCAGTGTTAACTATACTTACGGGAGGAGTGGATCCTGACGGTGTTTCATCCTCTGTGGTCTCCACCCCCTCCATTGCTACAGGTTTTTCAGCAGGCATTTCAACGGCAGCAGGGCTCAAATCAGCCTGCGGTTGTTTGTCCTCAGACTCCAATAAAGCATCGGAGTCCTTGGACGGAGCAGTGGAAGTACAAGATGTACGTTGAGTGTTAGGATCGTGCAGGATCTTACATAGACCTTTGCCAAAGGCCCCAACAAACAATTCCAGGTTGGACCTCTTGATGTACTCGGCAGAACCAGAGTCCACCTCGAAAATCCACCTGACGTACGCTTGTTCCCCAACAACCGTCTTATCTCTTGCCCTCCAACCACTGGTCGTGAGGCCCAGATTCAATCGGGCAAGACGTTTCAGAATAGCCTCCGAGTCCAAGGTGTAGATGTCTCTGGTCTTGAAGGCAATCTTCACTGGCTTTGGGAGTTCGTTGTATGGTCGCACGAGGAGCTCAGACTCTCCCAACATACGACCTTTGTAGTTGTTCTGCAACCAACTTGCAGAGTAGTCATTGGTGCAATGTATGACCAATGCACCATTTAGTAGGCCTGCAGCTGCAAACTGCGGAGCTTTCTCGTCCATGTGAAGATCGTCGATGACAGTGTCGATCTCCCGTTGAACGTTGAGGACAACTCCCGAAGAAAGTAATCTCTCTGGATACTCCTTCAGTACTATGGCCAATTTGATACCAGATGTGGCCTGGCTGTAAGACACTCTGGGCCTCTTAGCCTGAGCCACGTTGGAGGGAGGAGTAGACCCTTCTGATAGAACCCAGGGACGTCATTTCAAGTTTTCCCAGGGGGGGGGGGCAAAGGGTCAAACACAATGCAATTTCATCTTAAAACTTAAAAAACCACACCCACTTATATGTAAATACATTGATTTCTCAAAGTCAGGGGGAGGCAATTGACCCCCCTGCCCCCCTAAATGACGGGCCTGATAGAACCCTCTTTCCAGTAGGGGTGTTTTGAGGCTCCAGTCCTTTGCTCTGCTGGAACTTGATGGCCCGTTTAAGGTTCCTGCGTTCTCTGCTGTTCAAATGCTGGGAGGTACTGGATGGGCCAGGTACCGCAGGATCATTGATTTCCTTTGCAGGGTTCTTGATGGTTTTAGTAGATTTGTCATCTGACTCCTTTACAGGAGCAGAGACGTTTTTGATGTGGGCTGGCGACGTCCGGATTTCTCTGGATGCGTCAGCCATTTGTTTGGGGCAGTTTTCACCGCTTGGGTTTTTGTTTTTGCCCATTAGAGGTAAACTGAGGGTAGGTAAATGGTCACCACCTGAATGGACCCTCAATACAGGCAGAAGGCAAAAATGCAACATGGTTTGCCAGGCCACGAGTTGAACCGTTAGCAGCGACCTTTAACCCCGGTCGCTATATGATCATGCCATATTCTCATCAGCACGGTTCCACACCTTGGATTTTGGTTGCCGTTCCCGGCGGATAGGACAAAAGAGCCCTAAACCGCCAGTATGCCATGGACATTTAGGCACCCTCCTCTTTTTTCCGGGCTTGGGACCGGCATAGGGACGAGACAAGTTCCATCCTATTGCAGAGTTCAGACAAAACATAGAACCACTCATTACCGTGTTCTATCTTTAACTGCAACCAAGTTATGGTAGATATAAGGAGAATTAGTAAAAAACAAAAACAAAATTATGAGAAAAAGTTCCTGTATAGAACTTACACACAAAATAATTACATATTTAAAAAGAACAGACTAAATCCTACAGATCTTTTGATCTGATTGTAATGTATATTTTAAATTCTTTCTCTTCTGAAGAGGGGGAGTTTTAATTTATTCTAACTGTAATGCGTATTTCAATTAGCTTTTTTCTTGTTTGGGGCGTTTTTAAAAATTTATTCCTATATGTTTTACTTCTTTATTAATGTCTACATGGCAAATGTTTTTTAATTTCTCACATTGGGTATAGCTGTGTAGGTACCACTAGTTAGGAGTATAAATATTACTTTGCATACAAATCAACAAATAAAATATACCATATTAATTCTGAAACTAAAGTTTTGGTACTTTTAGCTGTATGAGAATTTCATTTATTGCTATCAAGTTTTAAAACATTGAATTTTATTAGTTATCAGATATTGTTGTTTTTGTTTTTAAATGTTGCCTTGTAATTGTAATAATCTCTATTTCAGATTTATGAAATAACTCTTCATTTTGCTCAACATCCAGATCACAATGTTACTACTGCAACTTTGGAAACTTTATATCAGCTTTTGAAAAATGCTCCTAAAGTATTGCAATCAGCTCTTGTGTCTTCCGCTGGAATAACGAAATCTTTAATTTATGTATCTGATATGCCCAAATTGAGTAGAGCTATGAGTGAAAGTAATTATGATTTCATTTTGCTCTCTTTGCTTTATAATTTCCAGGACATATCTTTGTCCTGTCAAATTGTTTTAGTTAGCGGTTTTCTGTAAGCTTTTGATGTTTATAATTTACATTTTCATTTTTACTTAACCAAAGGCCAAAGCAGTGTCATGCAGTCATCTCTGTCAGTTGATGAATCTGCTCTTGAAGATGATCATGATATTTATATTCCAGAAAATAAAGGTATACTTTACATATATTGTGAAATTAAATGAAGGGTCAGGGGGAAAAACCACGGTAGTCACATTTGATTCATTTTGAGAAAAACGAAATTTAAACTTTACGAACTCATAAACTTCCCCAGTATACTTGTTCTAAAATGACAATAATACATGGACTACAGTGTTTTTTCACGAATATTGCATCTACTAAACGAAATTTTACTTATTTTTCTAACAGGTGGTAGCATCAGTTTAAATTCAACAAAAAGTGGACTACCGTGGTTTTTCCCCCTGACCCTTCAAATGTCTACGAATATTTAATATTAAAAAAATAATAACTTGTGTAGCTTTGCAATTGCTATGCATATTTTTTTTTATTTCTATACCTAAGTTTATTGGTGTAGAGTTAATTAAAATAAATTTATATTTTTCTATTAATATTAATTGCATAAAATATACATATGTGGGGTACAAAGGGACTTATGCCCCTCTAAGATTTGTTCGCCTAATTGAGAATGTCTTTCATCGTGCTGAAGTGTTCTTTTTTCTCTCGCTTGGTGTTTATTTCTTTTCATTTCTTCTTTTCATTACAAAGAGAAAATAATGATTGTATTGAACTCAGTCAATGAAATACAGATATTCTATGAGCACTTATAAGTCTACAAAAATTGCTGCCTCATTAATGGATTAGCCTTACCTGAGCTGAATTGTCCATGAGGGAGGTCTTGCCAAGTGTTGCCAGATTGGGAAAAAAACCCAATTTGACTACTTTTTATCATGGCTAGTAACTTAACATTTTTTTAAGTAGCCTGCTGCGTTTTAATTAACTTGAAATTCTTGCCAATGTTTAAGTCTTGGTTTTTGAGAGCAAATGCTTGTAGTTTCATTACAAAAAGGCATTTAACAGCAAACTAAATTTCAAAAGGATATTAAAAAGCAGATTTGTGTAGTTTGTAGCTACTTTTATTCGGTTCTCTTCTCCCTCTTTCTCTTCTTTTAAATACTGTCAGCCCCGCTTAATCAGGTAACAAATAAACGAATAAAACATCCCAGAACCAAATATTTCCTCATGCCATAGACAAAATGTTAAAGATCACCGTTTAAACACATACCCCGCTAAATGGAATAATATTTCTTGGAAACGACAGTATTCGCTGAAGCATTTCATTTCACCCTCCAGGGTCCCCCGTACCTACCAGCTTAGTGGTTTAACCGGGATAGGGCCTTGAAGAGCGCTCTGTTCTTAATTTTGAACCAGAACCTAGGGTCGAGCAAACCATAGGCCCTAGCACCCCCAGAGGTATCGTTTCACTTGGAGGACTTTGTGACCACGACATTTTTAACGCCTCCCAGTCACCCTTAATCAAGACGGTGGATCTTTGATCGGCTGGGATCGAACCCGGGTCCTTTCGGACACGAGTCCGATGCCTTACCGATCGGGCCACCACGGCCCTCAGTATTCGCTGAAGCAGGGCCGACAGTATATGCATCGATATTTGTGCTACTTTTTGTATGAAAAATCTTATAACTCCTGGACTTTCAGGAATTATAAATGGATCAGAATATGTTGGTTGATCTATCGATCTTTTTCAAGCTTATAGTTTAAATTTCCTTGCATCTATTTTCCAATGATAAGTAAAGGAAAGCAGCACTTTTTAAAATTAATTTAACTTAGGTGAAAAAAGAAACTCAAACGTAAAGAAAAAGCTGCAAAATGTTCATTAAATAAAAACAGGGCTCAAAATCACCTATTTGAAACTGAAGCTCAAGAATTTAGTGTTTTTCAAATATTAGGGAAATTGCTATGCATAGAAATGACATGACGATTTGGAAAATATGACATATCGAAGTGCTTCATTTGTAAGTTAACTGACAGAAAAAAAAAAAGATAATCTTGGAAGATTTTGAATTTCAAAAGCTACATATGTGTCTCCAAGCTTTTCATTTCATAATGAAAAAAATAAGTGTCAATTTATTCACTCTGGATTTCCATTGCTCACTTATTCCAAAAGTGATGATGGAGTTTACTATAAATATTGCATAGTTTTTGTCAAAGAATGAGCTGGAAAATCAAACTTTCAACCATTAGGCAATTGGTCAATTAGCCTTTTTTTTTGTGATTCATTTCTAGTGTGAATCACAAAAAAATTCCATGAGCATCAGAAAAGAAAGGAAAAGAAGAAAAAGGGGAAAATTAATTCCACTCTGTGATAAGTGTCCATAATTCAGTAATTAAAGGAGCATATTGCAAGGTCATAAGCAAGCTGTAATAGATCCTTTTGATGCTTCCTCTGTTCGAAAGTTAAAAGTCTGTACTTGTTAATTCATCTTTGAAGTTCATGTCAGTAATTTCACTATGTGAAAAGATTTTGCAAATACAACTTGAAAACTTAAAATTCATTAGGTTTCAATTAAGATATATTATAGATCAAGGATATTGCAGGGTGTTCCAAAAATAACGATCAATTTCTCTAAAAATACTAATGTATTGATTTCTTTTACAAGTGATGTAAGAAGTTCTCTCCTTAGTGGGAAGAATAGTCATGGGTTCCTGTAAACTGGGTGATAAAATATGTAAAAAGATGCATCAGCTGAAGGAGTAAATTTATGGCCATTAATCTAACAAATTCACCCGATCTTATGCCCCTTGATTCCTTCATTTCGGGTTACATCATGTCTCTTGTGTACAGGGTAAAAATAATAAGTCTGCATTAGCAGCGTGCAAAGATTGTGGAAGCAGTCAGCAGCATTGCAGCTGATCAACTAAAAAATGTGTTCTGCTCTATGGCGGAATGTTGGTTTCTGTGCAATGACATACAAGGTTGAAATGTTGAATTTGAATTTCTATGTATATATGTTTCTTGTTCTATGCACGTATTTGTTTCCTTCATTAAACTTTCTGATGATAGGAATGAATCATTATTTTTGGGACACCCTGTATCTTTGATGTATTATTTTAGAGTTCTCAGTAGAATGAGTAAAATGAGAAAGGTGTATAAAAGTACAAATAAAAACACTTAAAAAGAGTTAAAAACTCAGCAAATAGCTGTTTCTAGGCTATCAAATGCAAACCTCTTCATCAGTGTATAAAAAGAAGAAAGACTCACACGACCAAACCACCAGTCCAGTAAACGAGAAATCCAAGATACAATGCAGTGAATAAATTAAAAAAAAAACTTTTTTGTTCCTGATTTTTCCTTAGTACATGTACCTTAGTTGTTTAGATGACATAAAGTTTCTGGTTCCTGCCTTTTGGGATTTATTTACAGCTTCATGTTATTGGTTGAGTTTTATTAAATATTTTAATCTGTACTTTTACACACGTCTGATTTTTCTCATGTTTAGTAAAGGTTTCATCTGTTTTTTTACAATTCTCAGTGTATGCATTAAAAATATTATGTATAAATGAGATTATTTTTGAACACACTACATTATATTCATGCAATTTCACTTTTGTTTCATATCTTTCTTTTTTATGTGTTTAATACATCTAATGAATATTTGTGAGAAAATATATTTTCTATTTTATCCATAGTTGGTGCTCCGTTGTCTGGTGATGAAGATGTAAAAAATAATTGTGATAGTAATATAGACAGATCTCTTAGCTTAGACGGAGACTTTGAAGATTTGCCTGATCACTCAAGATTAAAATTTAAACAGATGTATGATGAAACTGTTTTGATATCAAAGCCCTCAGGTATGCATTTAAAGTTGAAGAAAAATGTTTTTTCTCCTCCATCCCTTTCTTAAAATTTAAGTTGTATGTTTAGTATTTTCTTCCAGTCTGCAGACAGTTTACACGATAATGCAATCAGTACAGCAATCTATATGTTTAATATTTTTGATGTAACATTTGATTGTTCAGATTAATACTACTTCTTTATATCATGAGAACAGTTTTCATAATAATTTTTGACTGAATTATAAACAGATCAAAATTGTTTTATTCTTTTGTTTTAAATTGTTATAAAATTTGTATTGCTATGTCAATATTTGTTGTTATGCAGTTTTATACCCTTAAAAGTAAAGTAATTTTGTTGAAAAAGTTATATTTTTGTTGTACATACCACACTTAAGTGTGGCACATTTTGAATCCTGAAAATATTATTTTTCCTATTTGTTAATAACTTCTCTGCATGAATACAGAACAATTAAGACTAGTATACATAAGCGATAAATATAATAGTCTTATGTAATATAAAAACATGTCTTGAATCTTCACTGTGAGATTTTCCAAATAGGTAACTGAGAAATGGTAAAGATGCCTTGTAAGGATAAATTAACTTAGGCAAAAATATCTTTCTATTCTTTCACAATTCATTTATATTGCATCTGTTTTCGTCGATCTTTCCAGTAACATTCTGTCTATGATCTTTTTTTCAACACAATGCTTGAATTGATTTATCAAAAAATTTAATGGTGCAATTCATTGAAAGGAAATGTTTGAACTAAAACTAAAATTGTATGGGTTTGCTAAATTAGTATCTATGCACTAACTATTGTAAAGAAAAAGTACAAAAATTTTACGTTCCTTTAAAAAACTAAAAAGAATATTTGTTAGCATCTACTTTGTGTTTATATATGCGCAATTCCATTTTAAAATAAGCTGAAAAACATAAAATTGAAAGTCGTATGAATTAAAAAACACGCTACTTTTCTAGAGTCTTGGAGTGTATAGCTTACTAAAAAGTAAAAAAAATATGCTTAATGTTCACATTTTGGGTAGAAATTTGTTTGGTATGTGAAGGGAGTAAAAGAAATATATAAATGGAGTAATTTGACCTTATTTCAATCTCTGATAGATAGAAAGCTAATTAAGTTTGAGGAATTATTGATTTCACACTATACCTATATTTAAACTAAATTAAAAATGAGACTAAAATATCTTCACTCTGTATTAATTGATTAAATGCATTACTTGAAAATTCCATTAATTTTTGATACATCCATTACACAAATTTGTATTTGTTCCTTTTCTGAAAAATTTTCTTATTGGATTTAATTAGTCTACTCAGTTTTCCAACTTCATAGACATCCGATTGGTATAGTAACCTATCAGAAAAAAATTTTATGCATTAAAGGGCTTTTTATCCTGTAACAGACGTATCATCAGGGACGTCATTTCAAGTTTTTCCAGGGGGGGAGGGGCAAAGGGTCCAAACTAGGGATGGACCTGATATCTGGTATCCGGCTATCCGACTGATTTTTTAACTGTCGAAAAGAAACTTTAAATCTTGTTTTTTTCCCTTCTTTCTTTTTTTCTAATCATTTCCTTTCAGAAAAGATATTTTTCTGCTGTTAAAATTTGTTCACGTCTATCACGCTGCTCTGTAACTCCTCGAGAACATGTTAAACATGACCCTTAATAATATTCAATCAAGTCTCAATGACTTAAAGCATTATAAACTCAAATATACCTTTATGTTTGTTTTCATTCAATCCAAAAATCTTGAAAAGAGAATAGGAACTGCTTATAACTCAAACTATCAATAACTGTAAGCTTTTAGCTGGTCCCTTGGGACTTCGAGTTATCAAGACTTGACTGTATTTAAGATGTTAATTTGCATCTTAAGAAAGTTAATCTTTATTTTTTGGAATTTAAATAAAATTTTCAGTTAATTATTTCAAAAATATAAATTTATTAATTTATGTTTTTAGTGAACATTTTTAGAATAATTTTTTATGATAATAATAATATATGGGTCATTTCAGCGAAAATGGTCCAAATCAGTCCCGATACTTCAGAATTTTGATAATCAATTTTAATATTTACCACCAATTAATTGTATTTTTTTATTTGTTATCCATTTAATTGTGTGATATCAAGTGTTACTTATTTGGGCATAAGGCATTTATAAAGGACTCAAAAAAAAAAAAAAAAAAATCGTCAGAAGAAGGAAAAAATGACATCCCAGCTTCAAGTTGCTAGGACTTAAAATGCAATTAAAGATTAAGCTGAAATGCAACAACAAAATTAATTGCACTGCACAGCACAAAAAAAAAAAAAAAAAGCTTCTGATACCCTTTCTGCTGATTTTTATAAATGTAAAAAAAAAATCTTGGGAAAACACTTATTTATCTTCGTCCCTAGATTTTTTATGCTCTGAGTTGTCCACTGTGTTACCAGCCTTTCAGAAATAAAATAAACAATTACATTCAATCTGGTAGTTTTTTTAAAGAAGTGTAAGTAGAATATCTTCTGTGATTACTTAGACATTGAGCTATATAGTCAGCAACTAAGATGAGCCCAATTCTTTTCTGATGATAGTTAATTTGAACTGCTGGATGTCCACTCTGTTACAGTTGCATTAATGGTGAAAAAATTTTTTTTCTTAAAATTGCAAACAATAAGTTTTAGGATGTTAAGTTGTTTTATATCTGTTCTGTAATTAACTTTTCTTTACGATTAGAAAGATATTTTTAAACCCCAATTTTTCCTCTCTGTTAGTGTTACACAAAGTGGTCAAAATATTCAAAACCCCTTCATGAATGACTCACATACAAGCCTTTATACATTATGCACAAATAAATAGAGAATAATTTTTAAAATAATGATTAGTTGGCGGCAATAATTTAATTTGATAAACTGAACTCTACAATTTCAAACACGATATGTTGATATGTACCATTTTCGAAGAATTTATCTTGATTTTCTCGAAATTAAGTTAAATTTCAAGGTTATTATTTTTGAATTAGTTTATTAATTTGTTTTTAAAAAGTGAATGTGTTTAGTATGACTCTTAATGTATTTAAAATGATAATTTGCGTCTTTTATGAATATGCATCCTAATTTTTCGGAAATAAATTAAAATTTAAAATTGCTTATTTTAGCATAAGTTTATTATTTACTTTTTTTTAACGCACTGGTCCTGTTTTAATGTTTTCTTAACTTGCATTTAAAAAAATTATATGCGTATTATTCTTTAAAAAAATTTCAAGGCAAAATTTTGTTTTATATTATTGCAAAATTGGAAACAAGAAACTGTGTTACTTTGTAATGAAATTTAAATTCATATAACTCTAATACTATATGCATTAATTTGAAAAAAAAAAAATCGTTTACTAAGCTTAGTTTTTTTTTCTTTTTGTAAATCAACTATCATGTACATGATTATTGATGAAATATTTAATGACCATCATTTATGCAGAAACTTATTGAAATGATATCTGAAACAAAAAAGCTTTAAGTTTAAGCGAAGAATAATTAAAAGTTTAAACTATGAGTACATACAGAAATATTTTTCTATCAATTTTTTAAAGTTTACCTCTTTTAAAGAAAAAATGTAGAAATAAAACACAATATGCTAGTGTTTCATTTCATATGTAGTGCTACTCGTGTACAATAAAATATAGAGGCTTTAAAAATTATATTTCAATGTATTTAACACGTTCTTAAAGAAATGATGCGTGGAACAACTTTGATTTATTGTATTGAAGCTGCATTACATAAAAATAAGCGAACATGCTATGTAACTGTAATACCGGATATCCGGTATCCGGTAGGTGATGATCCACCGGATATCCGATATCCGGCAAAATCACTATCCGGTCCATCCCTAGTCCAAACACAATGCAATTTCACCGGAAAACATCAAAAACCACGCCCACTTATATGTAAATACATTGATTTCTCAAAGCCAGGGGGGGGGCAATTGACCCCCCTGCCCCCCCTAAATGACGGGCCTGCGTATCATTTTTCCATCCGTAATGGACGTATCACATTCAGTAACAGATGTATCTTACTTAATGTAATCCTCTCCCATCAAACTCCTATTACTATACTTGTATGTCAGATACATGGAAATGTAGACTTTTTCTCAAAAGGATTGCAATCTGTTAAAATTGCATTCTCGAAGAAACCAAAAGATGTAGTGTGAGGAATGTATGAAAAACAATTGTTCTACATGTGCACATTCATTAACTTTTGAGCGTGCATTTTATAAATCTGCTACGAATGAAGATTCCAGTACTCAGGAAATCCTGCATCAAAAACCTGCATTTGTACTCAGAAAAAAAAATATCTATGAGAAAATGAAATGGTATCAATGGGAGAAAACCAGTAAAAGCATTCGCTGCAGCAAAATAATTTATGGTCTTGTCCCACTCTTATAGTACTCAGAACCAGGATTGAAAAACACTTACAGGAAATACTGGTTTTTATTTATTATTATATTTTGAAGATTTTTTCTCTCTCTATACTTCTTTTTCAGTTTAACTTATAAATAAAATCGATTGCTTATTAAAATTATCTTGAAACTGTTACATACTTCACTTCGCTTGTTCAATATTTGTACGAAAAATGAAGGGTAGGCTGCAATACTTCCGTGTATAATCACATAGATTTACATATATATTGTTTTGGATACTTTTAACTATCTTTCACATTGTGTACAAAGTGATGTAAACTTTTGCATTTATCCAATTGTCCCAGTCTCAATAGGTTCAGATATCCTGCGTTGCCCTTACTGTGCTTAAAAAAAGAAAATTTAAAAAATGCTGCAACAAATTTCAGACTTCTTTCACTGATAACTTTATTTCATTCAAATGTTTGAATAGCACTATAATGAAAGTTAACCTCATCTAAATTCTTTTATTAAAAATGTGATGAATGTATTGAATAAATATTATAGGTGCTAATTTGTATGGAACCCCTAAGCGAATACCATGTCTTAAAAAAGGAGCTAGTGATGAAAATATGGTGGATACAGATGATGAGTTTTGGGATAGAAATTCTCCTGCACCGTCCCCTGGGCCACTGTCCAAAATTGAATTCAAGGTAAGCATCCATCATAAAGATCTGGTTTCTAATATTATTACTAAAATGAATATGTATTGAAAAGATAAATGCTTGTGTATGCTATATTGACAAAGGAAATAATGCCTATGGCATTTTAACTTCATTCATTATTTGCAATGGTAATGTGTTTTAAACTGAAATGTGTAGTTTAATTTCTGGTTTCAAATAAATGTTAATAGTGCTCATTTGTCAGTTTGTGTGACCTCTCTTGGAAAGAGTGGTGCTAGAATCAAATCTTCAACTTTTTTCACCAGGGTTCATCTGCTCTACTACATTTTGTTTTAATCATTGGTGAACAAAAAGCAACGGCTGTTTTTGTGAATTATATCATGCACTATTAGAGTTTATTGGTAAAAAATCCTCTTTAATGGTCTTATGTTCTTTATATAGGCATTTTTCAAGGAACTAAAATGTTTTTTTCAAAAGTGAATTTAGTGTGTATTCAAATGTAATGTTTACGTCTAATTTTTTTTACATTTAGTGCTTGGAAAATCTATACTTCTGATGAATACAAGAAATACCTTTGTGCGATTGATGTGAAGTTTTAATCCAACGTTAAATAAGCACAAATTTACAGGTATACTGCAGGCACATGTTTCAGGGCTACAAGGAACCCTTTTTTCAATGCAAGAAGTGTGAGCTTTGGATGAAGAAAAGGATGATATTTATCGGATGATTCTTCATCCTAAAGCTCACGCTTCTTGCATTGCAAAAGGGGTTCCTTGTTGCCCCGAAACACGTGTCTGCAGTATACCTGTACATTTGTGCTTATTTAACATTGGATTAAAACTTCATATACTTCTGATGTTTTAAAATTTTAATTTTTGATGTTTTTATTCAACTTATGTGTTATGATCTATTATTTTAACATCAATTATATATCCTGGGGATACTGAATTACAAATAATTTTGTGCTCAACATTTGTTTTCCTACTATAGATTGGAAATATTGGAAGCTTTACAGATGCTGATGTGCCTTTGAAATATTGCTGTAGACTTCTTTGTTCATCTTTCTTACTGGTTGGAACTCATGGATCTCTCATGCCAGATAAAAATGTCAGAGTCAGTGTTAAATCTCTTGCATTAGGATGCTTGAGTAACATATTTTCACTATATCCATCTGCATTTTTCTGGACAGTAAAGCAAGTGCAAGAGGAAGCTGAAAATACAGGTCTTGTGATTAAGTCTTTATAAGTTATAAATGCTGTAATCATATGTTCCAGTCAACATTTAAACACTTTCCAATTTCTTAATTTTTTAATATATTCTCATTTTTTATTCTGATATTTAACATATGAGCTGTTTGTTTGGAGAGTGAAACAAGTCCATTTTTTGTTTTTAAAGTAAAGAATTAAATGTATTAAAACTTAATAGAAATAAAATCTTGTACAGTCGATCCTTCTTAAAACAAACTCCCAGGAGCCTTTAAAATCAATTCATCTTAACTGTAGTTTCTCTTATCTGACAAACAAAACAGGTGGATAGGGATAAATTTTTTTTCGACTTTTAGTTCATTGGCGTTCAGGAGAAAGAAACACGACATAGAAAGATAGATAGAAAGGTACTCGGTTTTTAATATAAGAAAATTTTGTCAGAACTATTAAACATTATCTCTAAGAGTTTTCAATTTTTAAGCTTTAAAGTTTTGTGAAATTTATTTTTTTATGATAGACATTCATGCAATATATCAAATAAACTGAACACCATTCTCTTTAAAATAAGCTAATACACTGTTCTGTAGCTCTTATCAAACTTGAGTTCTAACATTTTAAAATACTGCTGGCCAGTATAAAGAGTACTTTTTAATAAATTTCAAAAATTTGTGTTTTAACAATTATGCATGATATGTGTTTTAAAAAATATGTATATAATTATAAGACATATGGGCAATACTTGTGAAAGTTTTATAAAAAATGAGATGTAGTTGAGACAATATATTTTGATTAATTTGACATAATTCACCTGTGATATAAAGTGGAAAATATTTTTTCTTTTTCCCAAAATTTTGGAGGGTATTATACTCACCAATACCCGACTTTTCTACTCTAGGGCAAAAAAAAAAAAAAAGAAGTTTATACACTCTGCCCTAATGTTCAAGGTCCGATTTTGACTTTTGCTTTCAGGTGATTGAACGTTGTTAACCAAGGTTCTGTTTTAGGGCCTCTTATGGGTTCCAAAAAAGGCTCTTTGACCCTACTCAATATCAGAAACTGATTGCTTATATGAGTTGCAATCACAAGATATAAATTCTTAATAAAAATTGTATTTGTAAAAGCAGG
Source organism: Uloborus plumipes (assembly GCA_038373865.1). Taxonomy (NCBI): domain Eukaryota; kingdom Metazoa; phylum Arthropoda; class Arachnida; order Araneae; family Uloboridae; genus Uloborus; species Uloborus plumipes. The sequence continues at coordinate 75,924 of JAXGGA010001922.1, forward strand.
CACTTTTCTAATGTCATAGGACACTGTCATAGGGCGTGGAGTTAAGAACTAATGAAATAATCTGTAGCTGGTGCAACTCTGAAACGAAACCTTAAGTGCGCATATAATGAAACAAATAGCTCAGTGCATTGTGTTATATTTTTAAACTCAAAACTATTTATTCCCAATCAGATGTTCAAAGGATCTGGGATGTTACTTTATATGCTATGCATGCTGATCCTCACATACGTGGACAAGCTGCTGTGATGATTGGAAATTTAGTAGCAAATGCGTTGAAAGAATGTGGAGGATGGTGGTCTAAATGGATTAATGAATATAAGAAAACAGGTACAATTTCTTCCTCTTTATTCAATTAAAAATTTCGTCTATCAATGTAATTAAGAATCATTTTTTAAGTATTCAGACCAAAGAATTTTATCCTGAAAACAAATCAGCTATTGTCTCAGATAGTTAGATCCACATTTGCTTCTGTTTTTTTGTATGTGGTGTCTGTAATATTTTTAACTCGGTACATTTCAAGAACACATATGTCTTTTATTATAATAAACATTATACTTGCGTTGTAAATTAATTTCTATAATCGTTTAGTTTTATGTTCTGTGCAAATTTGGTTCGAGCATATTTAGTTAATTTTTATAATAATTCTTGGTTTTAACAGTTTCTATGTTATTAGTTATATGATTTTAGAAGAAACTCTGTATTTAATTTGCTGAATTGCTACTGTAGAAAGCAGGTAGTCACTTGCCAACTGACTTGTTTGACCAAGCTTTTCTTTTTAGCCTTACTCTTTGGGATTCAATAACATCTGAAGTTATTGTTATATAACATTTTTGTTATGACTTGCACATATTTTTTAAAATTTCATTTATGATACAATAGTAGTCAGTTTTGATAACTTGTTTTCAAAAGTATGAAGTATTTTCGGTTTTGATATTTGTATTACTTTGATCCAAAGTTTACTTTCAGTTTGTTCATTCAGATTATCAGCTACAAAACAAAAATTAGTTTCAGAAATGACTTTTATTGCAATGTTTACGATATCTTATTTCTATGCCTCTGTGTTCATTTTTGTGCTGGAAAAAGTGCATTTCTCTAAATTCTCAACTGAGCTACAGAGCTAAGACTTATTTTTCTAAGAAATGGATGTGAACCATCAAGTAGGAATAAAAATGGGAATTGTCAGAAAAAATCGTTTTCTTATTCCGTTCTTTCCGAGAGGTTCATTTCCACTCGGGAACTTGGAATTACTCAAAATAATACATTCAGAAATTTATAACATTAACATTCCATTGCTTTCTTTTGTCTGAACATTTTTAATGCTTACTATCCCACATGAAAACAATAACATTGATAATGCAAGCTTTAAGGGAAGTTAATTCCCCTATCTAATAAAGTATTGAGTGCTAATTTTCTCACTAAAGCTGTAAATACATACTTAGGAATATATCAATATAAATTATTGGAAATGTTCAAGTTAAAATTTTAATATACTTTCATTTGATATGTGTGTCTGTAGCTATATATGTATGAACAATTCTCTAGAATATTGCAATTTGTTGTCCCAGGCTCACAGTAAACTAAGAAAAGTGTTTTCCATTATTTTATTATTTGTCCCCTTCTAAAAAAGAAAGTAACAGGTATTTAATAGTGCTAAATAATACTTATTTATTTGGTGGCTTAATATCAGTACTAAAACAGCATCACCATCTACTTTCCCTAATTAAAAATTTCTGTCATTGATGGGCTAGATAGCAAAAAAGAAAAAAACTGAAATTCATATCTACAATAGATTTTTTTCAACGTTTCAAGCATCCTATTTTGTAAAATAAAGTTTCTTTATTGCTTGATTTCCTATGTTATATATTTCTTGTATAGTTAAAACATATTCCCAGCATTTTGTGTCATTACAATCCAGGCTATTATAGGCTTTCATGGCTATTAGGTAAAACTGGCAGCTCAAATAGCATTCAGTTTTAGGAGCAGCCATCATAATTTTGCTAGTAAAGTAAGAAATTTTGTGTAGGAAAATCTAAGCTTCTGGGATAGGTGTATTTAATGTCATTGTGTATTGAGAAAAAAAAAAAGCTAGTCATTACTATCTTGACTCATAATTAGCAACTTTTATCAATATTGTGTAATATTGTTCTTTTTATGCTTGTAATAAGTGAACCATGGACCACAGTGTGTAAAATTTTAATGAAGGGAGCCATATTTTATGTCTTGCCAGGTGAAATACAGTAAAATGTTATTATCATTCAGTGTAAAAGTTATAAACATGTGGATGGTGAAGATATACTGATTTAAAATGATACTAAGTTCACAATTTCTAATATTTTAGCTGCTTGATTTTTAGAAGTTAGTTTTTTTTAAAGTATGGACGTTTTATTCCATAAGTTTAATTGAAATTCATTTGAAAATTTAGTTGATGAGTAGTTTTAATTTTTCAATACCTAACCATTTTTAGCAGATTTGTATTGACTTTAGATAGTTACTTTAATAAAGTATTAATTAATCAATTCATGAACCAAAATCAAGTAAAGCTAAGAAAATAAAAAACTGTGTTCATAAAATTTGTTGAATTTACAAATTTAACCCTCAATATCCCTAAAATAAATGAAGATGTTTTGCGAACGTTAGCAATTTAACAAAAATGCATTTTTTGCCTATTTAAAAAAACCCACAACTGCACCCCTTGTGAAAAGTTGAAAGTTTGAAGTGCAATATGACACCTTTTTAGAGAACTGCCTATATGTATATCAATGCATGTAACAAACTTTATATAAAAAAAAATCACATCCTACTCAAAATTAACTGATTGATGATTTGTCTGTTGAATAATTTTGGTGTTTTTAATTTATAAGTCTACCAGTAGTTAGAAAGAAAAAAAGGCTTTTTAAATAATTTTGCATATATTTCTAAAAAGGAAAAATAATATAGGTGGCACATATAAATATATATATATATATATTTTTGCATCTTTTCAGTTTTCATTTTTCCCAATTTTTCTAGAAAACCCCTGGTGAAAATACTCCCCCCCCCAGCTTCAAAATTTCAGCCAGTTTTGTATTTTTGAGTAGAAGTGATAATGCATGGTATTATTAGATCCTAAAATATATACAATGTTGAAAGGATTAATACTATTTTTCAAAATATTTCACATTTCTAACAAGCTTTTTATGTTATAATATTGCATCCTGAATTTAAGTAGCTCAAAATTAATTTAAAATTTTATGAACCAACTTTTATAACTTCACCTTTGAGATGCCAATTCTGAGTTTTATGACTATGTGTACCAAATTTGTAGGCTGTAATTATTTTGCTTTGTTCATTACAATATGACAGAGAGACACATCCATTGAGTTTTTATTATTTCTGTGAGATCATCAAAGCCTGTTAAGGGCTTCTTAAAATTGTTGTGCATCCATTATTACCAACATGGTTTCTTGAAATTTATTGCACTGTACAACAAATATCATTGCTGTTTGCAATTGTGAGGAAAAATAGCCTAACATCTATGTACTTTGTTATGCAAGTGTATAATGTTTGCTTGTAATAGTGCTTCCTTAGGAAAAGAGAGACAGAACTTACTTTTGGATCATCCCCTGGTGCACACTGCTGCTTTCTTTTGCTTATAAGTGACTCATATCATGCAATAAACTTCTTTTGCCCCACGTTATGTCTTGTCAACAGACTGAGTAAATGCTAATGCAGTTCAATATATAAGGGGATAAGGGAAATGCTCTTATGATTTTCATGTATCTTCTTGATAAGCCAATTATAAGAAATTTTAAACTGTTTAGAATGAAAATAGTTAGAAGATTTATATTTTGTACCATTTAAAGCTCTTAAGTCAGAGGAAAAAGTAAACTATAATGATATCTGTGTTTGTCAGAACATTTTATTTTGGATTGTTTGCAGGCAAACTTTCTTGCATTTTTATACTTAATTTTGATGCGTATGGATTGAACACTTAACTATATGTGTAAAACAATAATTATATTCTTTTGATTGCTGAGTATTGCTGTAAAATAGCTTTGCATGTGTTTTAGAATGTACATTTAAGAGTAACATAAGTATACATATTAAATAACTTCTCTAAATAAGTTTTCCATAAATATTTAGGGGCTCCAGATTTTTCTACACTTTTGACACAGCTTACTGGTGTTGTGCAGGATGATTCATCAGTTGCATCAAAACTTGGCTTAGTTGGTTTGAAACAGTGCTTGACCTTGATATTAAATTCGAAAGATGCTGTTGAAAGTTTTCATGTTCTTGAGACACTGCTAAATGTCAAGGAAAATTCTTATTGGTTATCTAAAGTAAGTTTGTAATTTTTATTCAATGAATATTTTGTGTTCATTCATATAGTTCTTTAAACAAATGCATTGTGATTATAGTTTTTAAGAATGAAAATTACCAAGCTCTTTTAACTTAATTCATTCAATTACAATCGGAAACAATATTTGTATTATTTTGATATTTTTCTTATTTCTGTTAAAATGGTAATTTTTACAAACTAAACAAAACATGTTAGATTGCAGGCAGTTAATTAAAATTGAAACATTTTAAAGATTGCAAATGAAAAAAAAAAGTTTAATTTTAATGGTTTATGTTGCTAGTGGGGACATGTAAATTATAACTTTTATTTGAACTATTTTAATATTTGTGCATATTTACAATTGCATTTCAGTTAGAAGAGATGTATGGTGTGAATCAGACATATTTGCTTTTAAAAATAATTTTTTATCCCGAAATGCAAGTTAGTTTTCCAAATCTTTGTGAATTAAGATCTTTAAATAAAATAATGACAGTAGAAAAAGAAATAATGCTAATAATAATAAAAAGATTTACCTGCAAGAACTTTTTAAAAATCAATTACTTACTCTTAACAGCTACACATAGAAAAAAAAAAAAACATATATATATACGAACTTATTAAATTTGGGTTAATACAGTTTTAAATTTCTTTTTTGCTTTTCAAAATCCTAATCTTTTAGTATACCTTTAAATATTTTATCTAAAGAATTGAAAAAAAAAAAAAAAAAAAAAAAAAATGCTAAACAAAACAAATGATACCTTTTTTTTTCACTTCATTATTTTCAAAGACATGAAGTTTTTACAGAGTTTTTAGTTATTTTCACCTAAACATAATTTAAAATTTTTACCGTCCTAAGTAATTATTTGTAAACAATTTTAGGTGGAACTTGCTGAAGTGCTTTCACGTATCCCTTTTAAAGTTGTAAATTATCTAGAAAGCAAGAGAGCTGTTGGAAAATCAATTTTGAGGAGTATTTCTTATCAAGATAAAGTTTTAAGTGATGTTTTAATACCCTTACTTGGTGATGAAGACTTTCGTGTTAGACAAGCATCTGCATCCGCTCTTGTAGAGTATGTATTTGCCTTTAATACCTAATAACATTTCTCTGTTCAATTGTTAGATTTATTAAAAAAGTAAATTCATGTTAGTTTTTATATGATCCAAATTACTGTAATTTAATGAAAACTGGAAATTAGGGAATGAGTAGGAACTTTGGGTTTTAAAAAATAACAAATTTTTTACAGTTTTACAAAATGGATAATTATAAAAGATTATTTTTTTATAATTATCCATACCTACCTAACACCTACCTGGTTTTACCTACCTAAACACTCATATTCAATAAAACTATAACTAAACATTATCCTAAATTCTAAAAAAAAAAAAAATGTAAAAAATAACTTAATATCAATTTTTGTGTAGGTAAAATATTATTTTATATTGTAATACTTCATGCAAACAGTGACGTAGCTAGGGGTTGGCAGGAGTGGCTCTTGCCACGGGCGCAGCAGCCAGGGGGGCGGCATTTTGACCGATTAAAAAAAAATATTTTTTTTGGTTGTCCAAACAAACTAAAAAATGAAAATTTGATTAACTCTCTGAGCAGCGCAAAATGCGCCCCCACGCTACAAGACAAACCATACAAAATGTGCAACTTTGCTTTGGTAGATTTTGGTTGGATGCACTGATGTTAGCTTAAATCTATGGCACGATAACATTTAGTTATATGAGGTCTGGAGTCTGTATAATAGGCTGATCTGAAATCAGCCGGTTTTATCCTCTTAAAAGATAGAAACAAACCTTTTCAGTCCGCTTATTTTATGCCGTTTTTTTCACGATTACATATCAAATTATCAAAAACATACTGTACTTCGGAAATAACGTTCTATGATTTAAAAATCGATGAGCTTTCGGTTAAAACATTTCAGATACAGATTTTTGGAATGCAATTTTATGATGACAGAAAATTACTTCTCTGTTGTTAATGAATTTTCTGTGGCGAAAACTAGCGAGAGAATAATATGTATTTCTCAAAAACGGGAGGGGGAGGTTTCTAAAAAACGACTATTTCAAATTTCGCGATTTTAAATATTTGTACCAAAAGCCTATATTAAATGAAGAATCCAGAAATGAGTAACACAAGTACAGCGGCGCGATTTTGAACGAGTAACGTTTTCAAACGCTGCGTGTGCTTCGATCGCTCAATATAGAAGGTTAGAAGGTTCAAGAGAAAAAAAAAAAGGTAAATAAATCTTTGTTTAGTGAATTTCGATTTCGTGTTTTGGAAATTGTCTATTTTATATGTACTTTAATAAAGTACTCTGACTCCTCAACAACTGTAGTATCACTACTTGGTTCTTTTTACGCATTACCGCTTTAGTATTATTGGAGGGATTGAGCTCGATTTGTAATCACGCTAATGCAATATATTTTGTGCTCTTTCTACTGTCAAAATAAATAAAAATAGCTATTGTTTCTTATGTATTACTGAACAAGGAAATGCTAAGTGAATGTTGAGTGAAGATGCGTGTATTCTACGCTAGTAGCGTGTACTCTACTTCAGGGGGGTGAGCCACTTTTTTAAAACGGTACACAAATATACTTGCTAATCAGATTTTTTTTATCATTCTCAGTTCGAACACCGTCGTTGTGGTACCCGCCAATACCTTCCCTATTGTTGGCCCATGCTTGTATACGCTGTATTAAAAAAAAAAATTAAGAAAATGCATCTGATTCTTTCTTAAAGCCAGGGAGGGAACTATTGCCTCTTCTAACTCCCCCCATAGATAATATTAGCATTAAATAACGGCAGGGGTCCTTTAAATTCAGTAATTATTTATTCATAAAAACTAAGCGGACGCCTAAAATAGCGAACTTTTATTTTGCCTGTATGCAAGGAGTCGTATTTATTAAGCAAATTTCAGAATAATTCTGTACCTCAGAACCAGACTAACGTAAGTCCATTTTCGTCATTTTTCGGTAGAGGGGAAAAACGATTGTCGAATACATCGTTCTTCCCCTCTACTGAAAAATGACGAAAATAGACTTACGTTAGTCTGGTTCTGAGGTACAGAATTATGCTTTTTTCTTTGATTTCCTAATTAAAATAGAATCCATTCTTTGATTTTTATGTAAAATGCACAAATTATGTTTATTTTATACATTACAGTGTTTTAAAACAAATTATATTTAAAATAAAAGCTGTTGTGTGAAAAAAAAACACCCTTTGATCAATAATGAATTGCAGGAATGATTTGTATTTTGAATTTATGTGAAATGATGGGGAAAGGTAGGAGCGCCCTGAATTAAAATTGTTGGAAAGACAAAAATTCTCAAATTAAACAAAAACTTGTCAGAAATAAAACTTGAATTTTACCCAATAATACGAACAAGCAGACATAACATGCACACATAACATGAGGGGGAAGTCGGGAAGCTGAGCATCGTTAAAAATGCTGAAAGAAAGAAGAAAGAAAAAAAAAAGAGGTTGCAACACTATCTGTAATTTTTCGAATAAATAAATCAAGATTTTGGAGTAAGGACATTTTGGGAGGTCACAATGACCTCCCATCAGAGCTACCTCTAGGGGGGCGCAATTTTTCAAGTTCGCCACAGGCGCTGGGCCCCCTAGCTACGCTACTGCATGCAAATTATGGCACAGAGAATAGTTTTAAAATAGATGGTCAAGTTCTACATTGGTAAGAAGTAAAACTTAAAATTTAGTTAAATCATAGATAAAAAAGAGTTCAATGTAGTTGTATCATCAATATTTGAAAGTAAATGTATCTAATTGGAAAAAGATTTCTTCCTCAAATGTTGTTTTTATGTGCATTAAATTGAATATTTGTTTGTTTGTATAGATCATCTAATTCATTATTCAGTTTACTCAAATAGAAGTCAACATGAATAATGCACACAAGAAAATTTTGTTCTAAGCATACATTATTTGAAGACTTTGGGAGCTAAATTTGTAGCTGCTGAACTCAAATATCTAGAAAGTTTTAAGAGATTGAAAATCACTTTTGAAAGATATATTTTCTGTACTAGCTTTTGACAAATCTCCTCACTCATACTTTGTTGAAACTCTGAGTTTTGTTTTAACTATTCCTTTTCACCGAGTTCTAGTTATTACTATTATTTATTTTTATTTGAAGAATTATTTCTCTCTGTTTTTCAAGTTTTCTTTTGCTTAGTTAATAACATATATTTTGATTTTCCCAAGTGTTTAACATGTATGATTTTTAATTTTGGTTGTTTTTATATATTAAGTTCATTTTATTTTACCTTTTAAGTAATAAATATTATGTTTCACTTATATTTTATTAAAAAAGATCACGTTGGTCTATCAGTGTATTACTCTGTCCAGATTTTGTTCTCCAACTTGGCAATATATTGCCAAATTGTCGTAATCTTTTGCAAATGCTAAGATTCTGCCAAAGGTGGCTGCCAAGTGGACTAGCTTTCGACATAAAGATCTGTTGCATGATTGAGTTTTCATAATGTGCTTGCAATTTGCAGTCACCAAATACAGTATCTGCAGCCACCAAATACAGTTATGGTTAGAAATTTTTGTAATGGTTGCAACTTCCAATATTTATGATAGGCATGCTGTGTGTGTGTGTGATTCTAAATTGAAATGCATACTTCAGATAATACATCTTCCTTTCTTCAGAGATTAGTTGAGCTTTCTTAAAGTGAATGAAATTTAGGGATCAGATTAAATTCATACTAATAAAAATATCACAACTGCATTAAATAAAATTTTTTTAATGCTTTACAATATAGTACTAGAAATCTTTTAGGGTGCAAGTAAATCGATACATGCACACATGCTGGTCAGGGGTCAATCTGGAGAGATTTGGTCCGTTTACAGACTCTTCACAGAATTCAGAAATTCAAAAACCAACCCTTCACAAAAATTCGAGATTCAAAAGTAATAGGAAACATTTCTAGCCGTAACTATTTTTCACAAACTCATAAATTAGTTTCCACAAAATTACAAATTAGTTTTCCAGAAATTCCACACTATTTTTCACAAAATTCCAAAAACCATGGTAAAAAATCCTGGATTGACCTCTGGTAGTATAGAACATCCCAATGCACTGGCATGCATAGTTAGTTAACAATCTAATATAACACCACTGAACTGGAAATGATACAGAATCTAAGATGTACCCATTGACTAAATGCCAAAAATGAACTAAGAAGATTAAACTTCATAATGCAGTTTATTTATTTACATATGACTTCCATGTGATGGTAGGCCACATATGAGTTCATGTGGTGGAAGAAATTCTTGTCACTTTGATTTTGTGTTAAGTTAAAATTAACACAAAAATCTTGAATTCAAAAAGTAAATTTTGTGTAATATATCTCGGATTTATGTCCTTTAATCATTCCTAATTTATGATTTGATACTAATTTTTTTGTAATTCTTGATCTGTATGATTTCTTAACAAAAAAATATTTTGCATTTTACAGATTAATACCTAAACTCTACTTTCCTGTTGATCATCTCAATATGGATCCAATAAATGCCATAGCTGAAGAACAAATTGATTTATATCTTGATATGATTCAAAAAAAGACATTGCAAACAACACTACCTCTTGTACATGCTTCTGTTAAGCCATTTTCAACTGAGAATACATTTGCATTTGATAGAATAGTTGATGCATCTTTATCAAGAGTTATTAATTTGCTTGTTACTACTCTGCGAATGTGTACAAACAGATACCTAGTGGTAAGTTTTTTTACAACAGTATTTGCTTTTATTGTATTCAAGCACTTTGCTCTTAATGTTGAAGTTAGCATTCTTAAGGTATTAATAATAATGATTCTCTGTTAAAAATTCTGCAATGGTAGTGTCTGTCAAAAAATATTAGTGCATTTTTATATTTCATCATCCTGTATAATTATGATTCAAATTGAGTTTGGAAACCAGAAAGTAAGAATTTATTGTATAAAAGTATTAGTTTTAAATTAAATCTTCTATGTTTCTTCAAATGAAGGTTTCTTCTCAAAATGCATATTGTTGATAGAAATAATCCTGTTAGGTTTTTGGCATTTGATCATTTGCAAAGAGATGTTTCTTTAGAATTTATTATGAATGTCTTTTGTGTGTTTCAGCACTATCAAATAGCAATTCTACACCCCCAGCCCCATGTTTATCTCAAATTAATTTTTTTCAAAAACTTCTCTATCTGTAATTCAAATTATTCTCATTTTTTAAAGTTTGATCCCTAGTTATCTATATTAATAGTGTGAACTCAGAGGTAAAAGTGTTTTTTAAATATCAGCAGTGCTGTAGTACTCTGAGTCTAGTAGAACATGTAGCCCAGGATAAACTAGGAACAGAAAACAAGTTTTCTAGGAATTCCATCCACTTAGAAACTGGGGAAGGGAGTGTTGTTGAACAGTGAACAAGCTTCTTCATTTTTATTTTTAAGTCATTGATGATAATTATTTTGTTGCATTGTCTGGGTTTATGCCATTCTAATGTTTAAATCGTTTCGTATGAGGGGAAAGTAAAAGCCTCAGCATTTTGAATGACAGTCGTTGAAAGATAATTTGTCCTTGAAGGTATGCATAAGCTTACTATATTGATATAATTATGAAAATTAGTAGAACGTATAATTACAGCATATCATACAGTAAAATGTTCAACATTATCAATACAAAGGAATTTGTTACCACTTTGACTTTGCTACAATTGCTTATTTTTATAACTATATCAAAATTTCCCTCTTGAATTTTTCTTCTGTCCAGTGAAATTCTAGATAGACAGGTTTGACTGTATTTCTAACTTTGTGTGTCAATCAACATCACCCAAAGTCTTGATTCAAATTATTGATGAACAATTTTAAGAAGGGGCCATATTCATAGTAAAATGGAGAAAAAAAATCTGATTGGAATGCTCTATTTTTGACAGAACAAAATTAAATTTGGAAAGCTTAATTCAGTTTAAATACCAAGTGTAATTTTATTTTGATTATCAGACCAGCAGACATCACAAAGAGACAATCATTATTTTTGATATGCTAATTTACTTGTCAAGGCTCTTGAAGCAAAGTAAGGGAATATACACTGAAGTGACAAAAGTCATGGGATACCTCTTAATATCGTGTCGGCCCTCCTTTTGCCCGGCGAAGTGCAACAACTCGACGTGGCATGGACTCAACAAGTCGTTGGAAGTCTTCTGCAGGAATATTGAGCCATGCTGTCTCGATAGACGTCCATAATTGTGAAAGCGTTGATGGGGCAGGATTTTGGGCACGAACAGACCTCTCGATGGTGTCCCATAAATGCTCAATGGGATTCATGTCGGGCGATCTAGGTGGCCAAATCATTCGTTGGAATTGTCCAGAATTTTCTTCAAACCAATTGCGAACAGTTGTGGCCCGGTGACATGGCGCATTGTCATCCATAAAAATCCCATCGTTGTTTGGGTACATGAAGTCCATGAATGGCTGCAAGTGATCTCCAAGTAGCTGCACATAAGCATTTCCAGTCAATGTTCGGTCCAGTCGCAATAGAGGACCAAGTCCATGCCATGAAAAAACAGCCCACACCATTACGGAGCCACCACCAGCTTGAACAGTGCCTTGCTGACAGTTTGGGTCCATGGCTTCGTGGGGTCTGCGCCACACTCGAACCCTACCATCGGCTCTTACCAGCTGAAATCGTGACTCATCGGACCAGGCCACGGTTTTCCATTCATCTAGGGACTAACCGATATGCTCACGTGCCCACGAGAGTCGCTGCAAGTGATGTCGTTCTGTCAGTAAAGGCACTCGAGTCGGTCTTCTGCTGGAATAGCCCAAGAAATCCAAATTTCTCCGCACAGTTCTAGCAGACACGTCCATTGTACGTCCCACATTGATTTCTACGGTGATTTGACGCAGTGTTGCTTGTCTGTTAGAATTTACGACTCTTTGCAGACGTCGCCGGTCTCGATCTTTAAGTGCAGGCGGTCGACCACTGCGCTGTCCATGGTGGGATGTTATGCCTGAAATTTCATACTCTCGGCACACTCTTGACACAGTGGATCTGGGAATGTTGAATTCTCTAACGATTTCCGAAATGGCATGACCCATGCGTCTAGCTCCAACTAACATTCCGCGTTCAAAGTCTGTTAATTCACGTCGTGCCGTCATCATCACGTTAAAACCTCTTCACATGAATAACTTGAACAGAAATGAAAGCTCTGTAAAAGCACTGCGCATTTATACCTGTTCTATGCGATGCTACTGCCATATGAAAATTTGCATATTGCTATCCCATGACTTTTGTCACTTCAGTGTATAAGTGCTTTGAAGTAAAAGACTTGGATTTTTCATTTTATGTTGTAAGTTTTAAGGTGCCTGCCTACCTTTAAAATGCAATTTTCGGTCAAAAAATGAATTTTTATTTTATGATTTAGTGTTGAAGTTTGAATTCTTAGCTCTCCAAATCAGTTTGAATTTTGCTTCTATCTTGCTTAGAACCGAAGCTACAGGCATTTTAATATTAAAGGTCTAAGGGTTTTAGTAAAGGGAAGCAGCTTTCCTTTGCCTTTTTCTCGAAATCGAATTTTTAAGGTTTTGATTTAACGCAAAACAGCATAACTCAAAAAGTTATGTTTGTAATATTCTGAAACTTTTTTTTGTCAATACTAATGAGTTGATTTAGGGAATGACCCTCTCTGATGATTGGAACATTATTATTTAATGATTTGTAATGTGTAGCATGTTAAAATTAGTCATATTTCAACAATTTCTTAATTTATAGAAATGTTCACCTTCATAATTTTTCAAATTGTGTCTTTACATTTCTGAGCAAGGGTCATTCCCTGCAATGTGTGTCACTAACGATAAAAAAAATTACAGAACAGAAATATCTTGATTTGAACTTGAGTTTTGATGTTTTGCAAAAATACCGTTTTATTGCTATTTTCACATATGTTTTCCCTCAAAAAACAAAATTTAAAAATTATGCAGTTATTTTTTGTGTTTTCTCCATTTTTTAAAGACGAATTCTATCATATAACTTATTTAAAAAATAGTTTTTGATAATATTTCAAAAAATTCCCTCCGAAGGTAGGCAGGCACCTTTTAAGTAACTTCTTATAAAATGTTGCGGTTCAAGATTCCTGCCAAAAAGGTATACTTCTATATATTTTGCTGTTTTTAATGCAAAGCTTACTGTTAACGGGAGTTTTAAAAATTAACGTTTTATACTTCGCATTATTCCTAATGAATTTACTGGTTTTGTATATTTCTAAAGCAAATAGTATTTAAATAAGAAGGAGTATTTTATTTCTTACAGCACAGAGTTATACATAGGATTGTAATCATGATTGTTGAAATGAAAATTTAATCTTAATTTCATGTCAAAATGATTTTTCTTATCCCGGTTTGGAAATTGATGTTTTGCTTTTTCAACTATTTAAATAGGGTTCATAAATGTTATTTTTGTATTTTTATTTTTTAGTATGGTTGCTGTCATGCTCTGTCTTTACTCTCTGAGAAATTTTTAGTGACTGTATTTTCGCATACATGGAACTCAGTATTTTCAGATGTGACAAATGAATGCACATTAACTGAAGTTTTTCGCCAACATACTCAAGTTCCTGTCAGGTTTGTATTTGTTCTTTCCTAAAACTGTTTTATGTATCAAAAGTTTTGTTCAATTTGTAAAGTAACAGTCTAAATTCGCCTAGAAGTTCTTAGACCTTGTTCTTTCCACTTGCTTTCAGTGTCTTTCACTCACAGTATTTACTCACTTTTTTGTAATGTTGTAATTATGTTTAGTTCATGTGTACAGTTTATTTATTTACCATTAGAATGAATAATACTAGAATGTAAACATCATGTTACTATTGTTTTAAAACTTTATGAAAGAAGAAATCTATCATGATTTTCAACCCTTTCTTGAAAAGCAGTGATTTAATATTCGACTTCCAGTTCATTGTTCTCAAATTAAAAAACTTGTTGAAAATATTAAGGATAGCCTCTACCTATTTTTTTTTTATCCTTCCTAAATTTTTAAATAAATATCATGTCTTGGAGCATTAGCTACTTTCATCTTTTCAAATAAAATAAAGCATCCTTGCTCGTGAAGCTGTAAAATATATTTTAGAGAGCTTTTGCTGCTTTACTCTTTCATATATATATATATATATATATATATATATATATATATATATATATATATATATATATATATATACATATATTATACAAATTTAAATAAAATACAAAAATGTACTGAAATGTTAGCGTAAAACCGCTAGGAACAATATCAGTCCAAGCATAATCACAATATACAAAAAGAATGAAAAGGCGAGCCAAGGACTGGCATGTGATCAAGGGGAAGACCAGATCCTTGGTTCGCAAGGCCCTGTCCATCTGACATGAGGGAAGGTCCCAGAAACATGTCACCTTCCACAAGAGCCTTGAATGAAATGTAGCAAGAATGAGTAAAATAACATTTGAACAAAATGAAACAAAAGCAAAAACCAAAAAACAAGCATGCATGTATTCACTTCGACACGAACTGGATGTAAACTGAATGAAAACCAGCGCAACAAACTAATATGAGGCCAAACAGCGCTGCAATTAAAGTTAAACTGAAGTGCATATCTCAACTGTCTTAAAATGTTTTAAATAAAAAGAGGAAGGAATTTCATTATAATCCTAGGAAGATTTCAGAAAATTGAGGGTTTTTTCGCACGCAAAAATGTTTTTGTTGCAAATATTTTCAATCCTATTGATTTCATTGATTAGGGATTACAGAAAACTTTGATAGAAATATTTGAATCCCATGCACACAATCAACACGGAAGTTGAAAGAAAGTTGTTTATCAAAAATATCAACAAGAACATCACTCTGAAAGACAAATGTTTAGATTGAGAAATTAAGTCTGTTTAATAATTATATTTGTATGAATAAGCTCTAAATCAGTAGAATAGATATTTTTGAAATCATTATAAGAAGAATGATAATTGAAAATAATAAGGTTTTCTACATATCTGAAAGCTTTATGAATTGTATAGTTGAAGTTTTTTCTAAGTAGTGAAGATAAAGCTTAGCTAATACAGAAGAGAATTTTGATCCCTGTAGAATACATTTAATTTGAAGGTAACAATGTTCACTATTAAAAATGAAATCGGTCAAAATGGAGAAATTAATTAGATTTAACCAAAGAGTTTCACTAATATGAGTTTTGCTGTAGTCGTAAAAATAAGACATTAGAACATCCTCAAGACTGGAAATAGAAATACTTGTAAAGAGGTCTTTAAAGTCAAATGAGTAAATGTAATCAATTTTATTATTTTTACGGAAATCGAGAACCATTAAGCATTATTTTTAATAATCCATGGTTTTGTTCAGGGACGTCATTTCAAGTTTTTCCGGGGGGGGGGGGGGCAAAGGCTCCAAACACAATGCAATTTCATTGGAAAACATCAAAAGCCATGCCCACTTATAGATAAATACATTAATTTCTCAAAGTCAGGGGAGGGGCAATTTACCCCCCCCCTGCCCCCCTAAATGACGGGCCTGGTTTTTCTTCCAGAATTTTATCGAAAATATTGTTTAATAAATTAACAAAAATATTACTAGGGTAGTTCATGTATGAATTAGAACCACAGGTAATGAACAGAATTTAATAGGATTTTTGTGAAATTTAGGATAAATAGTTGTATATGGGAAAACAATCTTGGAATTTTTGACATTAACATTTTTGTTAAGCACAATACTTTTTTTACTAATAATGTTATAAGCTGTAGGGACTTTTTTAAACGTGGAAGAATTCTCTAGTTCAGCATCTAATAAATGTAGATAGAATTTTTTGCATATAATAGAAAAGTTGTTAGCCGCTTTATCAATAGGTGCAATAATAAAAAGATTTTGAAGTTCATTTACATGAGGGGTAAAATCGGATAGTTTAAACATATTTTTAATTTTATATTTCTGAAGAAAGGTTTTAAAAAGATTGAAAAATCTCCACTTCCGTACTGCAAAAGCTTCAATTGAAACATTATAAGAAAGTGAATTTTTAATAATATAAGTATCTAGGTCTTCCAAGAAGGAATCTAAAAGGTGTTTTTTATTGAATTAAAAAACAGGATAGAATTTGGTACCTTTGGTCATGAAATTGCGAAGATCCGTGTTAATAACAATATTTGAATCCCTAGTAATGATACGCTTGTGATCTTTATCAACACTCCTGCATTCGCCTTTTCATTCTTTTTGTATATTGTAATTATATATATATATATATATATATAAAGTATCAGAATTGTAAGAAGAAAGACGAAGAGACCACGCCAAAAGCCCATAGATGCGCAAAGCAGCTAAACTAAACAGCCAAGTATATAATAATACAAACAAATAGTAAAAATGAAATAGAAAATGGCACATTAGGAGAAGTGAAAGGAGAAAGGTTGAATCCAGAGCTCATCAGCCGTGGGGGATTCAAGAGTGGTCGAAAGACCAAAAAATTTAAATATAAACTATAAAGAGGATGTTTAAGTTCAAAATATGCATTCTACAGATCTTCATTGGGCAAAACAGCACCAATGCGAGTCTGCAAAGTGTACATAAGAACAAAAACCTAAAACAGGGTTCGTACGCTCCTTACAAACTCCTTATAAACTCCTGCTTTTCAACAAGAAAAAATAAGGGCCCTTAAAACTCCTGAACTTTGCTATAATCTCCTTACAAACTCCTTATTTTTAATTCTGTGTGGCTTCTTGTTAATTCCTTGAATATTTTCTTCTACTACAAAGACTACTTTTCTTCTTCTTCCCAAGATTATGTTCGAATATTATACCAGAATTCTGGTATTTTTTCACGTGTTAATACCGGAAATCTAGTTTTTTTTTTTTTTTGCTGCGCTTCTATCTTCCTGCATCCGAAATTTTTGTCCTTACTCCAAATTTTCGACGATTAAGTCGATAATTATTAATAATATTGATTAAGTAGACCTGTTGAAAGGGCATTCTAAAATTTTTTTTGCTTTAGTACATTGTTTTATTTGCCGTTTTTATACTTATGACACCTTCATTTTAAATGATGCAATCTGTTTGCATCCTGTTTGGGAGTAGAATTTTTATGATTTTTTGTTCGCACTTGGCTTCATCAAGAGGCAAATAAATAAAATGTCTTTTTATTTCTATTAAAATCGAAAATTAAAATTTTCCAAGCAAAATTCTGTTTTTTATGAGAAACAAAAAATTTCAATTTAAGTCACTGATTTAATTTAAATTTTGCTTCGATTACTTTAATGCTATCACTATTATGTTTACCGAAGAGCTTTAAAATGTTAATTTAAAACATTTTTACTTGAATAAATCCTTTTATATGTCGCTTTTTTCCTCTTTTAATTCGTTCATTACGGAAATCGCGATCTTTTTGCATCCGCCTTTGGAATAAGAGTTTTCGCATTTATGACGTTTACTATACTCTGTCAAGAGGCAAACGACTAAAATTTATTTTTATTTTTCCTTTAAATCCTTAATTTGAAATGTTTTAAACAAAATTCTGTGCACTTTAATAGTGTCAATCGTCAAAGCTTAAGAAAGTTGGAAGTTGTTTTAACCTCTACTATTTTCAGTTACCTTATTACAATCTTTAGTTTAATAATTATTTTTTTTATACTGATTCTAGTTACCAGGGATGAAAATCTTCCGCTTTTGTGTGTTTTCTCTTTCTTTTTGCGACCTAAAAATGTTGCATCAAGTTTAGAAAAATAAAACGTTCATTATTAAATTAAAGCTTGAAATAAGTTGATTTAAAACAGTAGAGGTTGAAATTACTTCTAGCTTCCAAAATAATGGAAATGTTTTTTGGATGCAGCAGGATTGAATCTTCAAGGATGACATGCAATGATCGGCGAACTATGTATATTCTATTTTGGCATGCTGCCAAAAACTTAAATTTCCGTTTAGAAGGTAGAAATTAAGGAAATTCAGCTAAAATGTTTGAGATCTTAGTGATAATTATTTTAGCCTTTCAAAAATATCAAAATTATTAAAGACCATACAGTATTAGTTAGAAATTCATTTCTTGAGGTACACGTCTCTAATCCATCTAAAATTGAACCCCCCCAACCCCCACTTTTTTTCCTACATTGTTATGAATGACTTAATAAGAAATAGGGAATGAGCAATTAATAGGTTTTAAAAATATGCCTTCAATCCACCTATTTTACTTTCAATTTTGCGGCGCAAATTAGGAGGAAATTTCGCCTAACATTAACCAAAAAAAAAAAACTATCCAAATTTTTATGCCCCACATTTCTTCTTCTTTTTTGACTTTGAGCTGTTTTCATCCCTGAGTTACGGAATTATGAAGGAGAGTCCTGTTTTTGAGAACACACTAATTTTCCTTTCTTTTTACATTATTTTATTTTTTTTACTTTTCTTTTAAATTCATCCGCAAAATAAAATATTTTTCAATGGTTAATCTCCCCCCCCCCCCTTCATACTTGAATTTGAGTCGGAGTCTGCTAACATTCAAGTAGCAATAACTGCATGTTTGACTTTCAATTTAGTATGTTACTCAATATATTGTATGACGGCAAAAATAAACAACACAAGAGTTGTAAAAAAATGTTTTGAGATTTGTTACTAAAAAATAAGTATTTTTACTGGGAGCGTCCTTAAAAATTAAAATGAACTCCTGCAAAACTCCTTAAAAACTCCTTACTTTTAATTGTCAAATTTGGGTATGAACCCTGTAAAACTAAAAGCAGGGGTTTCGCCTCGACTGATTAGGAATAAAATTCCCAAAAATCAGCCACCCACAGTACCGTCCCACTATGAAAATAAAATCATCTCACCTGAAATTCCGCGTGACAAAACCCAAATAATATCCAGCAAATCTAGCGGCAGTCCAGTTGTCAATGTAAAAATCAAAAAATGTAAATCCGTGTCCAAAAAGCAAATCCTAATTCGTTCCGATCTCTTTCCCACGTGCTCAAAAAATGTCTACCACTGCAATCCTGAACTGGTTTCTTCCAGCGGTATCATCTGTTCGAACAGTTAAACAGTTACAGTGAAGCAAAGTCGTTATTAAAGGTTATACTTGAGCAAACATTTTTAATTAAATTTTTTGGAAAATTGTTATCAAAAGTTTATTTTTAAGAAGATAAAATTCTAAATTAAAAGCAGTTTCAGTATTACAAATTCTTTTAATTCGCAAGGCTTGTGAAACAATGATGCCAATAAAAACTTTTTTGCTAAGACAGGAATTATAATCTTGTAGGCTATTGACTTTGAATTGGAACTCACGTCTTTTGTCATAAATCATAGTGTAACAGAGGGAACCAATTTCTATGTTAATATCCAGAAAATTAAAAATCTTTTGATTGTGACTAGTTTTTTTAAGCGTTAAGGAATTATGATATATAGTTTTGCTGAGCTCAGAGAAATTGGAAAAATTAATGCATAAAAGGTCATCAATGTATCTACAACAGAGAGGTGTAGAGGAGGAGTTTTTATGACAAAAGACGTGAATTCCAATTCAAAGTCAATAGCCTACAAGATTATAATTCCTGTCTTAGCAAAAAAGTTTTTATTGGCATCATTGTTTCACAAACACTGGAATTAAAAGAATTTGTAATACTGAAACTGCTTTTAATTTAGAATTTTATCTTCTTAAAAATAAACTGTTTGATAACAATTTTCCAAAAAATCTAATTATAAATGTTTGCTCAAGTATAACCTTTAATAACGACTTTGCTTCACTGTAACTGTTTAACTGTTCGAACGTATGATACCGCTGGAAGAAACCAGTTCAGGATTGCAGTGGTGGACATTTTTTGAGCATGTGGGAACAGAGATCGGAACGAATTAGGATTTGCTTTTTGGACACAGATTTATATTTTTTGATTTTTACATTGACAACTGGACTGCCTCTAGATTTGATGGATATTATTTGGGTTTTGTCACGCGGAATTTCAGGTGAGATGATTTTATTTTCATAGCAGGACGGTACTGGGGATGGCTGATTTTTGAGAATTTTATTCCTAATCAGTCGAGGCAAAACCCCTGCTTTTAGTTTTAGGTTTTTGTTCTTATGTACAGTTTGCAGACTCGCATTGGTGCTGTTTTGCCCAATGAAGATCTGTAGACTGCATATTTTAAACTTAAACATCCTCTTTATAGTTTATATTTAAATTTTTTGGTCTTTCGACCACTCTTGAATCCCCCACTGATGAGCTCTGGATTCAACCTTTCTCCTTTTCCCTTCTCCTAATTTGCCATTTTCTATTTCAATTTTACTATTTGTTTGTATTACTGTATATATATATATATATATATATATATATATATATATATAAAGGGTCATTCCATGGTGACTAACGTAACATTTAGAGCTGATTTTATAACTGTTTTTACTTGTAACTTAAATGATAAAAAATATTTTTCAGTTATGCTGGTGATTTACAATGTACATGGTATCTATGTATCATTTCTGCTAAGAATTTAAAACAAAATTACTGACAGTAGATGTTTTTTACACCAAAATAGCAGCCTGACTAACGTAACATTTTTGCAACCCTGAAAATTAATGCTCATGTTGTGAGGCAAAAAATTCTCAAAGTTAACCCTACACTGCATGATTTTTTATTTTTCTTTAAAAAAAATATATGTGTTTGTCAATGTAGTAAGAAAACATGGAAAAATATTAAAAAAAATTTAACTCTAAATTTTCACCACTTTCTAATTAAAAATAGTTTTGCTGCCAAATGGCTACACTATGCATTCAACAGATAAAAATGGTTTTAAATGAGTCTTGAAATTAGTTTTTTTTTCTGAAAAAATAGAGGAATTGATCATTTGGTGCACTGTACTCTTGTAACCCTTTACAAGAGTACAGTGCACCAAATGATACTTTTACCCTTTTACTTTTGACATTTTACATCATTGTTTATTTTTACTGTGTTCTTTCCGATGATCAATTCTGTCAAATCTGATATCTTTTGGAGGCTCTCTCGCGCAAGCTTTCTTTTTTTTTGGTTTGTAACTAGTTCCTCTGTAGCTAATGGTCTCCCTCTTTTTAATATGCTTTTATTAACTTCACATGTAGGTTTGTTTGTATGTATGTATGTATGTAACTCTGAATAAAAGATAAAATTTGCGTTCTTTGCAAATATATTTAAGATTATTTTTAATACTAAAGGCTAAACTGTATTGCATGTGGATGTATTATAAGTGCATGTAAACTTAAGTGCGGATATTCAGTAGTTTTGAAAATCAGAGGGAAACCCGTGATGATCACAGCGCATTCCTATGTAAAAGCGTATTTTTTAGTTTTTTCAAAACTATATTTTAAAATTATTAATAATTTTTCTTGTCTGTGTAAGCACAACGTTTGTGCTAACTGAAATCTAAAATGAACACGTTTTGAAAGCTTTTCCCTATTGATTTTTTGATTGTTCACTCTGTTGAATATCAGCTAAGCATTGATAATTGCGAGGTCTAATAAATGGTAGAACAGCCGAAAGTACCACTTTTGGGTCCGCATGATTATTTTATACCTTGCAAAAAGCGAAAGAAGCTAGCGCGAAACATAAACAAAGCACTTACTTCATGAACTACAGAGATGAATCGAAGTGCTCTCTGGATGCTTAAAGCACAATGTTGCCAAATGGCTACAGACATGTATTATGTCCTAGATTTTTTCCAAATAATTATTTTGATGTAAAACGCATTTTAAACAAAAGATAAATGTTTATTTTATTCATGTTATTTCTTTAAAAGACAAGGAAAAATATTTCATTGTAAAAAATAATTTCAAAACTTGGTAGTTTAAGTGATTTTAAAAGCTATCCATATGGATTCATTTAAGAGCGTGTAACAGACCAGTGCTGCCATGTATGGAGGATAAATGGTAATAATTGCTTTAAATATACCCAATACTTGTTTCTTTTTGCATTGAGTTGCCTAATGACTACATTCTGCTATTCATAAGGAGGACAAATCGTCCATGTATCCTATTGGCAATACCATGCAGTGTAGGATTAAGCAAGTGTTAAAAATTGAATGATATATTTGAAAAATGTGTAAAGTTGGCTTTTAAAAACATAAAACACATTTATTAAATCTTAATTTTTTTTAGTCTTAAGTGTCACTTATACTCAAGATGGAGTGTGACTAACGTAACCATCGAATAACAAGCAGTAAACACACTACAAACTATTTATTATGGCTAATCTCAGTCAGAATTACAATACTTTTTCACCTTTTTTTCCCCCTTCTTATGCTGTAGGATTTTTATTTATTTATTTATTTATTTTTTGATACCTTTTTCACTTCGGTATTTTTTTTTCTTTGGCTGAGGTTGACATTTCTATGGAATGACCCTATATATATATATATATATATATATATATATATATATATATATATATATATATATATATATATATATATATATATATATAAATCTTCCCCCTGTATTCACAAATTCCTCTAGCTGTATATTAGTTTGTGGCTTGTTTATGTGAACTACTAAAATGTTAAAAATTCATGAGTAACTGTTCTGATTAAAGCGTGGGGAGAAAAAATAATTAAAAATATGATCAGTATCCTCATAATTTTGAACTATGCGCCTGTTCTTGTCTACCAGTGGCTCTATTTTTATTATTTAATGCATTCTTTGCAATAGCAGAAGTAGAAAGTTTTAGGCAATTCCTACACATGTGTTCTGCTAACCTTTATTTTAATTTTCTTTTTCAAATCCCCGTTTCTTAAAAATGCACTTGGTCTTAAAAGTCGAAATATTAGCATAATAACTAACCCAATCATTTTAAGTATTAAAAAGTTTGCTGATTAAAATTAAGAACTTCATTTACCTCTTGAGATAATCATGTAGGGCACATTTTTAAAACCCTCCCTTAGTAAAAATAACAAACCCTTATCATTTTCTCTTATTTCCCTTTAACGCTGAAGAAAGTCTGTTATTTTCCAATTGAAGAAAACCTCCTTTCAAACTCTCTGTGCAACAACATTAAGTAAGATTTATTTGTTTTCATTGATATTTTCATATTTTTTTCTGAAAGTATTTTAGTGTTTCAGAATTTCAAAATTCTGATTATATTTTTTGCTATATTAGCATAATTGAAAGCCACTTGAAGGCATTTTTTAAACATGGATTTTCTGACATTTTTTGAAGCAACTTTCTTCAATATTTGGCTTGTAAGCTAACTTAACCAAATCCAGTTTGCTTATGGTAGTTTCATTTTGTCTGTTATATGTAGCTGTCAGTATTAGCTTAAATGATATTTATGAGCTATCTATGCTGAACATTTAAGTTTCTTTATGATTTGTAGTCCTACAGTCTTTTTGTTTTTGCATTTAAATGATATAGAATACTTGTTCTTCCTTGGCTCTGGCTTAAGGGTGGTAACTTTTTGTTTAATAGCATGTTTTTTGGTTCACTATTTAAAACATAATGGTCTGAAGAAGTCGAAGTTTGTGTATCATCATCTATACTAATAATATAAAGCTGAAGAGTTTGTTTGCTTGCGCTAATCTCAGGAACTACTGGTTTGAATTGAAAAATTCTTTTTGTGTTGAATAGTCCATTAAATCAATAAGTCTTTATGCTATATGTAAGGAGTTATTTTTAAAGTGTAAAACTAATAATGGTTGAAAAGCATGAGCGGATTAGTTTCCACTCATCTCGAGAGATGGCGTTCATTAAAGTATTGTTTTGGCAACTATTGTGTAGAGGGAGCCGCCGTGGCGTTGAGTTTGTTGCTCTACTGAAAGCGAATACATTACTTGACACCACTTTCATTTCTAAAGTAGATTGTGCAACGTCGGACCACGCAGCTAGTTCATTATATTATACTGTCTAATTTCTTTTGCTAAAGGTAATAATACATTTAAAAAATATTAATACATTTAAAAATCTATAATACATTTAAAAATCTATTTGATCAAAATACTTAAAATATATAGCTAGACATTTAATGGTCTTAAAAAATATTTTAATTTTCCATTTAATTTTTGATACTGTGAATGTTTATTATCCACTTTATTGAAACAATAACAAGTTTTCTTTTTTAAAAACTTATGCAGATTTGTAGCGCAGAATTCAATTTTCACTGTTAGATAGAGATCCCTTTTTTAGCAAATATGTATGATTCAATTTTGCGTTCCCTGTTGCAGTTCTTATCTTGTAAATGAATTTGCACTCTAAATATTTTTAAAACTTAGTATTAATTCTTGCAATGCATTTTCAGTAAACCTGCTGAAATCTGCCTTAATGAAAAACCACCTCAAACATCAGATTTACTGTGCCATCTAATTTTGCTTATTGATAACACATCTTTGTGCCTAGATCTTGTTGCTCACACACATGTTTTACAATTAGCAGGAAATTTACTGAGTGGTAAGTATTGTAATAACCTTTTAAATTTGATTTTACATGAACAGGAATATTTGTCCGCATGAAGTATTTCACTATCAGATATTGATGCACTTTTTTAATTTTGAAATTAACATAAAACTGACTTTTCCTTTTGCTGTTGAAATTGCATTATTCTTTTTTATAAAAAGGGTGATCCACCAGTAATTGGCCATTTGCTGGAAGTTTCTAAAAGTTCTATGTATTTTAACACCATAAATCGCTGGAAAGAAATTGAAAATTTTTTAACCGTTAGGATAAACAATAATTAGTCTCTTTTTTTTTGTTTTACTTAAAATTTTCAAAGTATTTTCTACAGCAGTCAACTTAGCACTTTTTTCGGTAACTTACCACTTGTATCCAGTAATTGACCAATGTTAATCTGTATTTGACCGCTTTTTGAACACAGTAAAAATAAATATCTATGCTATTAAAATCTGACCATATGTTTGTGTACATGTACCTCTCTTTTCCTTAACCCATTTATGCCCAGTAGCCTTAAAACGGGACGCTCGTTAGTTACTGAATACAAAAACCTGTAATGGGTATATCATTTTACTAAAGCTGTTTTTCACAAGTTAAATAGTCCTTCTTGAGAAAACCAATTAGAGCCACTATTTGGATATCAGAGTTTATTTATTGATAGCTATTTTCAGACAAATCAGTCAAGCAACAATCCAGCATGGGAAGCCACAGAAAGTAAGTTTTTTTTTTTTTTTTTTTTTTTGCGAACTTATTTTTCATAAAATTAAACTATTTTAAAATGATTTGCTTAAAATTGATCACAGATGCCTTCAGTAATGTTACTTTGCAAAAGTAAAGTCAAGTAAGGTCGCATTTTGCTCACATAGCTGCAAAATATCCTATGAACAAGACGTTAACAGGACGTCATAAATATGGCAATGGCGAACTATTTTAATCCTAAAATGTATGTAAACCATTCCAAGTAAGAGTTTTAAGCAGATAAAAAATGAAAAGAATTGTTGAAAAAAACTTGGGCATAAATGGGTTAAAGTGTGCTCTGATTGGCTGTTGAGTGGATTATGTAATGACAGGTGCAACCTTGCTATTGGCATGTGCTAGTGTGAACCTATAAGGTTCCTAAAGCAACCAAATGTTGGCAAGCTTGGCAGAATTTAGTATTTCCCCCCTCCCCCCGAAAAAAAACTAAAAATATATTGTTAAAATTAATGTAAACTTGGCAATATCTTTTTAATTTCTCACCGAGCCCATAGACAGGGTTGCCACAGGATGCTTAAATGCTACTTTTTGCTATTTTTTTGGACACAAGGCGACTTTAGCTACTTTTTTATGCAAAAACAGGCCAAAAAGCTACTTTTTTTCACTGAATCTGCTTTTTTGGAGACTTTTTCCCCCTGACGTATGTTTTCTTTTGAAACACCTGGAGATTTTCTTTCACCCATGGTTTTAAATAATTTCTATTCCAAGAATAAAACCTTTCTTAAATAGACATTATGGGCTGCAATTCCAAATTGATAAGGAACTTTTAAATTTAGCTTATGGTGCATGCAAATCATACCAGTTCTACCCATGGGCGCCCATATGCGAAATTTTAAGGGGGTGGGCTCAAATATTTTCCTCATAGTTTATAGTTAAAAAATATTCATATATATATATGTGTGTGTGTGTGTATATATATGTGTGTGTTTGTTTGATTTACTAAGAATATGAAAGTATTAGACTCGTTAAGATATAAATATTCGTCATTTACTCTGACGTAATTGTTTTTGAGATTACTAAACACATTTTGACCGCTTACAGATAAAGCATGTATGCGTCATAAGGCCGTATCCAGAAAAAAAAAATTCGGGAGAGAAAATTTCGCACATTGACCAAATACACATTTTTGTGTGTTACGAGTCTTTTTCTAACTGATTCCCCCTGCCCCTCACTGTTTCTTGTATGTTTTTTAATTTCATTTTTGTTGTTAATTATTTGGACTGACCTTTATTGGGGTTGCGGTAGGGGTATCAAAAGAGAGATGCAATGAACTCTTTTAAGTGGGGTAAAACATTCATAATTTTTAGGGGTCCGGGGGTTTCTTCCCCGGGGAATTTTTTTTTTTTTTTAAATTCTGCATATTGAGGCCTTGTATGTGGCAATTGAGACTTCAAAATATGTTGGAAAATGGGCAAGCAAAAAAATTTAAATGTTCTACATTCTTTTGCAAATTAAGATCAATCAGAATAGTTTTTTTTTTTTTTTTGCTGTTTAACAAACAATTGACAGTAATCGACAGAGAGGAAGAACAAGGAGGCGAAAAGATAAACACATCATCACTTGCGTACATCGATTTTCAGTATGTTACATAGTAGTTTTTGATCAGTTTCCCAACTCCACGAGAGAAACAGCACTTTATAGTATAAAATGACTAATAGTATAAAACGCATAAAATCCTTTAAAAGAAATAGTATGGAGATTTACAAAATTATTAACGAAAGAGTAATATTCCGGCCATTCAGTTAATTCATAGTTTATTTATTTGATAAGAAATATAATTAAAGCACTTTTTAAGGAGTTTAAAAAGGTATTTGATGATTTTCAAAGACTCTAAAACAGGCCCGTCGCCCCCCCCCCCTCCCAATGTAAAACAGAAAAAAAAAGGTTTTTTTTTTCCAAATTCCAAAAAATGCCGAGTTGTCTTGCCATCCTCGGATCAGCCCACTGTGTATCTTAACAGCTAGTCCACAAACATGGGGGAGTTTCCCATGCAAATGCGATGTCGGTCGACCAACGAATCTGCCTTTGTTTTTTTATGGAAGAATGTTGGAAGAGATACAATGTTATTGTTCTGAAAGCGATTTTAGTGCAGATTAGAGTTGTAAAAATTTGGCACTTTTAATAACTTATTCATTAATGAAGAAAAAATGTTTTCTAAATAAATTGTACTAAAAGCAAAAAAAGAACTATCCCCCCCCTATGGGCGCCCATGGTTCTACCTTGCAGACCAGAAGAAAGATAAGGAAGAGCAATTGTGAGATTAGAAAAAGAAACTGAAGAAAAGTTGAAACAAAGAAAAATAGAAAAAGAAAAGCTGTCAAGTTTGAAGGGATCTGTTAAAAAGTTAGAAGAAAAAGTCAAACTAGTAAATAGAGAGAGAAAGCTATTGAAGCAAAAGATATTGAAAGTATTAGAATAGCTCAGCAATATACAGTTGAGGAATAGTGGAAGAGAAAATAAATTAAATTGCTTAGTGAACAAAAGGAAAACTACTTTGATAGAATCATTTTTCTGTAAAAAACATAGATTTTTGGAGTAATTTTTCTGTATATGAGTATATTATTATTTGTTCTTTTAAATGGGGGGGGGGGGGGGCAGCAGTCTTGTAAAGTAAGTAACCTCGATTGTACTCTTTTGTTGTTTTTTTCCTCATTTGTACGTTTTATCTAATGCATTAGTTCAAAATATGTCTATTTTCTGAACTTGTTTTAAAGCATTACTCATGATTCAGTTTAGCTTGTCACATGTTTCTATTCAGTGTCTTTGCACCTTTTTTTTTTTTTTTTTTTTCATGGCTACTTCTTATGCAACTTCTTTTTATTTTAAAAGCAACTTTTTTGCAACTTTTTTAGCGTTTTTAGGCGACTTTTGCTACTTTTTTGTGACATTTTTCCTGTGGCAACCCTGCATAGACTCCAAGGAGATATGACATCATTACTATGTGAATTGCTGCTGAACCCTGAATATAGTCAACATAGGTGCTAGAATAATGCCTAAATATTTAAACATTACTAAAAAGTACTAGTTATATGTATAATATTTAACAGTATATGCTAGGTGGTTCAAAAGTAACTTCCCCTACACGTGAAGCCCTAGTGATCTGTCCACTGAGCGGTCAAGCCAAAATTTTAGATCTGGTCATTTGAAGGTATGTGCTTGCAATTGTGATAATATTTTACAATGCAGTGCTCACGGTTGTAGTTGCATTGAACGAGTCTCAAAATTTCAAAATGAAAACACTCACTTTTACCTTGTGCGAACTGATCAGCGTAATAAAACCACAAATGCGGCTTTGGAATGATTGACATATGACAAAAATTTTTTGTTGTGAAATCAAAAAAGGTGATGATCAACTTGTTCTTGAAAGACTGAAGTTTACCAAAGTAAAAAATGTGGCTTATCTATTGATTGAATTTTTTTGGAGAAAAGTCCAGAAAGTAAGGAACAGTTGTTAAATATGCTTTCAAATAGTTGTAAAAGTTCGTTGAAAGATTTACAAAAAAAAAAAAAAATGTGTGAGAGGGACATAAAGTGATACTTTTCTTATTTCATTTTAAAGCGCAGAAGTGTTTTTGAAAAATATCAAAAATTACACTTGAAGAAAAATGCTATATCCAGTATTTCTATGCATTGTATTTAAAAAAATGATTTTCAATTATTTTATTTGTAATGTGTGAATTTTCTTTAAAACTTCACTTATGTTCCAAGTCTGCTAGTTGTCTTAATGAATAAATGATAAAAGTATTAACAAATATTGAAATTGTAAATTAGATTTAATGAGTCATTTCCAAGTACCACCAAAATACATTAGAAGATTATTTATATAAAATCTGAGGGGATATGATAAATCAAAATAACTGTGCATGTGTTAATTATACAAGAAATAGTACAAATATAAAACATAATTTCTTTTATATTAATGGTATCTAGTCTGTTATATTTTTATGCATGAAATGGTACTTAGATGTTGGACACATTTTAACTAAATGCTGAATAAAAATTGAACTGCAATGTGATTTCTGTATTATTTTCGTTTAGGTGTGTGGTATAAATTATTTTTTGAAACCCACAAGAATAGTAATGTTCAAGAATTTAAACCAGATGGCTATGTATTTCCTTTAGTTGAAAAAGTCTTTCTTCATTTAATGAGGTAGGTATTTAATAACATTTTGGGTATACACAGTACCTTTCTTTTTAATTATTCAGAATTTTATGAGTTTTCATGTTTAAAAAGTAGAAAAATGGTTTTCAACTCCAAAACAACAGCGGAATTGTTTAGGCTATACATTTCAAGATATATTATATTAATAATGTAAATTACTCATGTAAGGAAATTATATTTTGTGACATATATGCATGATAAAAGTGGTAAAAATTACTGAAAACTTTTCACTGATATGTAAAAAGTAGAATGACACATCATAATCAAAATAAAAATGAGGAATCATCTATCAAAACGAACAAATCTACTTTTTAGAAAAACTAGTTTTTTTTGTTATTTTCCATGTCCTTCAGTTGGCCTTAATTCCCCCTCCTCCAGTCTTTAGTAGTCCCTACTGAACAAACCTATAGTTATTAAATAGCAAAGTTAGGCTTTTGATCAAAATGTCACAAATCCATCCCTTACAATATCTTCTCAGGTTATTTTGAACAAAAGGGAGTAGGATCAAATATCCAAAATCTGAATCTTAACCTGGTATTTCAGTTTTTAATTCAGAAGCAGACCCATCATTTAGGGGTGGCAGGGGGGGTCAATTGCCCCCCCCCCTCCTGACTTTGAGAAATCAATGTATTTGCAAAAAAGTGGGCGTGGTTTTTGCTGTTTTCTGATGAAATTACATTGTGTTTGCACCTTTTGCCCCCCCCCCTACTGTCTGACGGACTATAGTCCATATTTTGATCATTTTTTAATGGCAAGGCAGCTTTTTTGATGATGTCTCATGTTTCTTATAGTTACTTCTAACCTTCGTAATCACACGGTCAAAAGTGATTAGTAGCATGTATTATGCTTTTCAATGTTTTTCGTCAAGAGCATTTTCATCAGAAATATTCTCAAAGTTATTTTGCAACCTCTTGCGCTTCATCAGAAAGCTTGCGCTATTGGTAGAATATCATGTTCAATAATTTGTCTCCCATCTATTAATAATTAATGCACACTAACTGGTATCAAATACTAGTTGTGTAATTGAACGTGCAGTTTTGCAGTATCAAAAATAAAATTTTCAAATTCATCTTCGTTTGTTTCTTGTTCACTAGAAATAATTTGTAAAATCACTGATAAATGCTTTATAAGCCCAATGAATAGTCTCGTAATGCCCGATGATTAGGTTAGATTAGCAACAAATCTGCTAGTAGTATTTCCATCATTTCCTATTCCAAAAATTTTTTTTTACCTATCTATCAAAAGAAATTATTTTATGCGATACTCTTTTCTAAATGGCTTGATTTTTTTTTTTTTTTGTTTTGTACAGTTTCCTTATTGTCTTGTTTTCTTGCCATTTTTTCGCTTCAAGTTTATAAGGCACTCAAGGCATCCTAACTAAGCATGTAGACCTGATAATAGAAATCTAAATTTTGAATAAACTATTGAATTTTAACTATGTTTCTTAAACACATTTCTTTTGGACATGTCTCACAAATGTAGCATTTTTGAGTTGATAGTTCATTCAGAATACTACGAATTTTTCCATCAACCATAGTCATTATTAAGGATTGTTCAACCAAAAATTCTTAACTATAATTTTTTTTGAAGGACAAAGGTTTGATATTTCAGATTCAATTTCTTTCGTGATTTGTGTTGGAATCTCTTTTTCAAAAATTACTTTTCTGGATCTGCAATATCTGGTTAAAGATGGCTAAGGACAGGCCCGTCATTTAGGGGAGGGCAGGGGCAGGGGTCAATTGCCCCCCCCCCACCTGATTTAGAGAAGTCAATGTATTTGCATATAAGTGGGCATGGTTTTTGCTGTTTTCCGATGAAATTGCATTCTGTTTTCATCCTTTGCCCCCTTAAAAAACTTGAAATGACGTCCCTGGCTGAGGAGTTTTCCAGAGCTTCTTTCCTTGATGCAATTTTCTATTTTTTAGTTTTAAAGATTTAATTTTCAAAAGTTAATGTAGGTCAACCTCAAGATACATAATTTTATTGTACTTTTGAAGATCCTGTGATTCTTATGACAGCTTCTTTAATAACTGTTTCATCAATATGGTATCACTTTTCAGTCAAATAAAATTCTTGCAATTTTTTTTTTTTAAATGAAGAAAAGCACCTTCTCCATTTGTCTTTTACATGTAAGCAAACATTATTAACCTTATTTACAACACTTAACTTAATATCACCCTTATAGTCTTTCAAGTGTAAAGTTTCAATCATAATTTTATATACCCTATTAAAGTCTTTATTCAGAAGCCAAACATTAAAAAGAGTTTGCTTTTTTAATGAAACAATGTTTTTAGCGTAGCATTCACAAGAAATAATAGTAAGAAAATATATTTGTTTCACTTATATAAACAAAACGCAGACAAACTTTATTAGAATCTTCACTGCATTCCAAAAATTGTAGCACAGTAATAAAAATGATAATAAAGTTGCCAAAGTTCAGAAAACGAGACAAAAGCAGATGATAAACAACAGACGATAAATTTAACAACAGATGATAGGAAAAAGAAACCACATTACTGAAAAGAAGAAAAGAAATCAAACATCATCATCATTTAGTACAAATTCGGTCTTTGAGACAAACAACCATGGTTTACAAAATGAGAAAATACTTTTTTTCGGGATAGGTCTGAGAAATATTTTGCACAGCTATTTTTATTTACATCCAGTTCAGACAAATGTAACTTAGAAAGCAGAGACCCGAAGAGATTGTTTTTACTGCTCCAATAACTTGTGGTGAAATATTTTAAAATTTAAGTATTTTTCAAATAGAAAAGATGTTTTTAAGCTCTCATTTAATTAATAAAACTGGCCAAATAACCAAAATGTCCATTGTCTTTTTATTTTTTTCCGAAAGCAGTAGAAAAACGTTTAAAATTATGCCTTACTTTGCAGTTTGATGAAGTATTGAAGGAGTTTCGATGCTTTCACAAAAAACACCTTTGAGAAATAATATATATATATATATATATGTCACAATTACTATGCATGCTTCTAAATCGATCATTTTATTTGTATATAAATGAAGCTTTAGTGAATGATCTCATAAATAGCAATCACATATTAATTTAATCCTGGTTCTTTTTAAAATATTTTTATTCTTGACTAACCAAACAAGTTTTTCAGTTTTTGAAAAAAGAGAAATCTTTTAAAGAGTTTTTCCTCTGATTCACTTTCTTCACGTTCCGTATCAGCAGAACTCATTTTTACTACGACCATTATCAGCATCGAAAGTATTATTTGTCATAAGTGCTTTTAACAAAGTATGTAAACAATCACTACTTCTTTCACTTGAAAGATAGCATTGCAAGAAAGATTTCACACTTGATTCATTCTGAACTTTTTCCGAGAGAGGTTTTACCTATTATGATTGTAGAATATGATGCATATCAATGAAGATTTAGTTACCTCATTTTTTCTCCCTTTATTAACCACATTTGATTCTTTAATCAGTTTCTTTCCCTATTGTAGTTTGCTTTGTGACTGGAACTGAACTAGGAAATAATATTTTTTTTAATTGTAAAGTGAACTCCAGGGTTATCTGGAATGCCAGAAATTTTGATTTCCCTAACACGCCGGTCAACTTCACTTATTTCCAGCATACCAGCTAATGTTGGGTTATATTGTGATTAATTAAAAGTTTATTATTTTTTATTAATTTAATGCAAAAAATTTCATTGTATTAATCAAATAAAAGTACCAAATCTTGTTTTTTTTTTTTAGTAGAACTAGAAAAATGTACTATAACTTCAATCAGTCTTTGATTGTCCTTTATATTACCTTTTTATATCTGTTCTATATATGAATTGTTAAAGTGATTTTGTATTTTACGTCATTTTGGATATAGTTTGTCTAAGTACTAGTTCTCTTACTTTAGATTATTAAATATATTTACTCATGTTGTGGAAGAGCAGTATCCAATATCTATTGCTAATAGACCTGCTTTACCATCTTTGCCAAATGCACCCTCTTTAAGTCCAATTAAAAGAAAAAACAAGATGAAGGAGGAAACGACTCCTTCCGGAGTTAACTCAATAAAGGGCTCTCCCAGCAAAGTGATTGGTAATATTTTCTTCAAATGTTTATGTTTACCTCATTTAGCAATTGAATAATAAGCATGCACAAACTTTTTCGTAAATTATAAATGTCTAGCTCTTTGAAATGCAGCAGAGTGCCAGTGATCAGGACGTTGATTTACCAGATGCCTAATTCGCCAAATTGATCAATGCCCAAGTATTCTTTCCCAATAATCTGCATTTTGCGAATATGACAGTGCAAGAAGAGGATAGTTTCACTTTTTAAAAATTTAGAGGAATCACAAAAAAAGTTTGGTACATTTATTTTGAAGGATTTTTTCTTTAAATTTAATATTATGTAAGGATTGGCCTCTTTGACAACTATTTCTATGTCCTTTTATTAAATATGATATCTGTACATAATGAATTGGTACATATTGATGCTCCATTTGTACTCCAAATACATGTAATAAAAAATCAAATAAAATAAGAAAGTGTGGGAAAAAGATGGAGGGGCCCCTTATTTCACCAAGGTCTTCATTGATAATATGTAATTATACAATTGCCAGTTCCAAGTCAGTAAATCATAAATGGAAGTTTCTGGAAAAATATCAGTAACAATCTTTTTAAGTTGTCCTACTACGTGGATTTATTTTACCTGGATCTGACTTGGTGTCAACTGATCCAGATAATCGGTGCTCAGTTAAATGATCAAAATAACTATTTGGGTCATAAAATTGGACCTGAGGTGAAAAAAACTACTTTGAAAAGAGTGTTCATAATTACCCCTACGAAAAAAATACGGGGTAATTATGAACACCTTCCTTCAGGGTGCTAAAAATAAAAGACAGCAAAACTCTATTTGATTCCTGTTACAGGCTTAATAACTGAAGGCAAATACAATGAAAGCAATAACTTACCACAATTTTATCAGTCCGAACAGGATGGAAATTGAAGAATGTGAAAAACCGTTTGACAACTTTTGTGAAAAGGGTTAGGATAACTAAGAAGGAAATGACTGGTACAGTGTTGCCACATCAGTGAAAAAACTTCCCTAACCTAATAATGAAGATGTGAATTTCCAGTTGCTACTGCTATTTGCTTCCTTTATTGCTTACAGAAGCGCTAATGTCATTTGTTCTGAATTATCCCATTTTCACAATTACCCCACTTGACCCTACATGATAAACTTTAAAAAGATATTAAAAGTGTCTTGATGTTTTCATAATTTTGTGTCCTGATTTTTTTTTCAAAGTCTGTGCAAATTTTTTTTTCTATAAAATATTGGTGAAATCAAATGTTAATAAGTAGAGTATTGTATTTTAATGCTTAGTTTATCAATGATGCAATTCAAAATTTTCTTAGAACTTAATTTATGCGTTTTATGATATGTTTCTTTACTTATGTTGAAAAGCTTGTTGAAGCCTACTGTACTTATTCATTTTGAAGAAATCTTAAAATTTTGCTTTTGAAATTATTTTTGTGCATTCATTTAAATTCAGTAAAAAATTTTTTTTATTCTGATGTTGAGAAAAAGATATTTAATGGTGATAATATTTTAAGAGTTTAAGAACCTCTGATATTATATTTTAGATAAAACAGACTCTGAAAAAGAACGTTCTGGAAATAAAATTCCTGATGCCTTTGGCCAGTTTCATACTTTTCCTTTGTACATGAAATTGTTTGAAATTCTCCAGGGAGCTTATGGTAGTTACAAAGTAATTATTTTATGAATATTTTAAACGATTTGTAAATGTTCTGCTAAGGGTGTATGTTACCGATGTCTTTGTGTTCCTGATCATGAGTTATCTTTTTTCTTTTTTTGTTGAAACTATCTCTTTTTTGGGGAAAATGTTTTTTTAACTAAATAGTTCAGTAAGAACTTGAATTGAATATCTTAGCTCTTTCGAAGGAGTTACTAATAAACATATGCTTTATAAGAGATTTTTTTGTACGGTTGACTACTGTCTTAAAGAAAGACTCGAAATGTTTCAAAAGTTCCAATCATTAGGGAAAATATTGAATAGCTAATGTTTTTTAAAGGTTTACTGACAAAATATATAGGTATTATTATCATAAAATTGACCATCCTCTAATATTCATCAGAATAACTAAAATGATCACATGTACCGTCCAGACTCGATGACTCAAAGTCCTAAGGGAACAGAGAAAAGTTTCGAGTAATAGGAAGTTCCCACAGCCTTTCAAAACTCTGGGGACTCAGTGAACACTTCAAGATCAAAGGGGTATTTGAGACTGAATTATCGAGACTTCACTGTATTTGCTTTTTATGTATAGGAATTTTTTTGTACATTTTAAACAGCTAAATGTTTTACCTTCGTTTATTCAGTACAACTGTTTTGAATTTTTTCTGTCTGCATTTTAGCAGCTGTATTTCTTTTCTTAATAATAATGATTGATGAATTGGATAGTTTTAGAATTATTGTATTTACATGAAATTCATTATTGATTAAAATAATAGTTCAATGACAAACCAAATTAGTAAATTTGAGATTTTGAAAATGGAAATTAGATTAGGGCTTAACTTCAGAATAGTATTCTAAGTGGAATCTTTTTGGCTCCTTAAAAGTTGTCACAAGTTCAGTTATTAAAGACTATTCATTGAGTAAATAATGGTAGTTTCTTTGTGTATATTTTAATTTACAACCATACTCCTTTAAATTGTATTTTAATTTTATCTTAGATATCTATGGATTTTCAAAGTAGTGAAAAATTTTGTCAGTTGCTAAAATGTGCTCTGGATGTAATGTCACAGATATTAGAAATGTCAGAATCCCATGATATGATTAAGAATTCAGAAGAAATTCTATGTTACTTAAAAGCTCTAATGGTCATGGAGCCTTGTTCATCTGTACAGTGTGTAAGACAGGTCAGCATGATTTATAATTCATTCTGTTCTTACTCTGAAATACTGTTGACTATTTTTGAAAGTATTTTGTGTATTTTTTTATTCTTTATGCCTGTAATTTTGTATTCCTCTTGTAAAATTGTCTTTTCGAGTTATGGTTATTACCATTTTTTTTATAAGTGCTTTTATTGTCTTTTAAATTATTCTCTATGACACATATAAACCAAATTATCTTAACATAGCAATTAAAAATTGAAAAATGCTGGAAGTGTATTTCTTCATGATTTTTCAATACATGCACAACCTGATAATTTGTAATGTATTTAATCAATAAGCTTCTGATTATTCTGTGAGTACGCAAAGCATGTTTGGAATGAGGCTTAAAAACAAATTATTGTATAGTTAAAAGCTACTCTTTTCCATTTTATACATAAGTTACAGCACTTTGTTGTTAAGAAAATGCTTTTTATGTTAAATATCTTCATTCTGATAATATTTGGCTTTTATTTTACTGTGATTTTAAATTTAAGTCTGTATTTGCTATATTTTTAACAAATTTCCCACCTATCTACACCTTGTATTCTGTTATTTCTTGGTCTGCAGCAAACTTAGAAGTGGAAATTAGCTCATTCTACTATCCACTCATTGAATAAATTGCATAGAAGTATTCTTTAAAATCCTGTTTTGACAGCATTTAAAAATGAATACTGATAGTATTTAGAAAATTTTATTCTTGGCTTATTTCATTTCACATTGTTTGAATGATTTTTATCGTATAGGTAGAATGAAAGGGACACTTCTTTACTGATAATCCAATCGGGGAAGTGCCTGTTTCATTCTATGTGTCTGATATGAGAAAAAGTGCTTTCTTGCATTTTGTACGTCACGTTATGACTACAAGAAGGTTTTTGTGTAATTATGTTCTCTTTTATTATTTTTAAATTAATTAAAAGGAAATTACAAAAAAAAAAAAAAAAGTTTCTTTAAATTTATTCTGTGTTTTTTTTATTATTTTTCTAACAGTTTTTTTATTAAATATTGCAGTCCTTAATTTTTCCTACATGCTTAGATAATTCATATTGCATAATTCTTTAGTTATTTAAATAGTTACAGCCAGTTAGATACACTTCATAATTTCTTAAAATATTTGCTGGCATATTATTACTCAAGAAAAAATGGTAGGGTAAACCGTCCAGTGAATGAACACTTTCAGTCAATGAACACCTCATAGTTTTTTTAAAAAATTAGTTTTAAAACATTTTTCTTAAATGACCTAGGAGTAGAAACTTCTGTCTGCACATTTCCAAGAAGAAAACAGCTAGAAATGGCTCTGTCTTCTGTTTAGAGTGTATTCACTGACTCGGGACAGTTTTCCCCCTCCCCCCCTCAAAAAAAAAAAAAAAAAACTAATTCAGAACAATACATTTTTTTGCAATTTTTAAAAAATAATTTCACCTATCATCTAAAGTGTTTTCACTGTTATGTAGCAATTTCTTCAACTTGTAACGAAGCTATAAAATTTTGCTTAGAAGTTCATTTACTGGCTGATCTACCCTATAACCAGTCAATGGAATAAATTTTTCGATTACTAGAAAGTTCCATTGGTTAACGTGAGCCAAATTGGTATTCTGTGAATGAACTGCTACTTTTGAATCTGAGAAACGAGTTTAGCTGTGGAGCATGAATTATGTAAATTACTTGCAAATTGTATTTTTAAAATGTGGTTTGTTTTTCTGAATTTCAGCTTCTTAAATGTCTATTTGGAACAAATGTGATAAGTGTTTGTCAAGATGCAGACTTAACTTTAGGAATGAATCGTAAGTTCAGCAGTTCAAGCAGAATTGCTTCAACAATTCCCGGACTTTATCACACAGTAATTTCGTATCCATATGGAGATTTTACACATTCTTTAGCAGATAAGACCATGAAGAGTGTACCATCGAATGAAATTGATCTTGTCAGGTAAAATTTGTTGTTTGTCATTTCATTTGAATTGTTTCTCATGCACATTTTTTATACATTTTAGTTGCCTGATTTTTTTAAAATCTAATGTTGGCTAATCCCTTCTTAGCTTCTGGTTACTGTAATTGTTTCTTACATTATTTATTTAGAAAATAGTAATTCTTAATATTTTAAAATGTTTGTTACAAAAGTATAGCAACTTTTGAAACTCTGAAATTTGTTGTATATAAAGCACAATATTTAATGAAAGTTGTGCAGTGTAAGCTCTCTAAATTTATTAATTAATAAACTAGCTCTTTAGCTTATCACTTTCATATTTTATGAAAGCTCATTATGGGTCTTGTTAATATAACATTTAAAGGAAATCGTTAATACTCATGATAATTAAACTAATTTTCTGCAAATAAATTATGTTTTTTCTGATCAGTTTTCAATGCTTAAATACTTCATTAGTTTCAGGTGTTTAAATTTTGTGAAACATGGCAAAAATAAACTGCCCGGTCTTTTAAAATCTGGATCAAAAGGGGATAAAACTAGTCTTGCTGCTCACGTTAGACTTTTTGAAGGAGTAGTTATCCGTGTAAGTATTTTCCCCATGTAATCTTTGTTTTTCCTTTCTGATATATTTAACTGTAGTATTCTTTATTAGATAGTAAAATTATTTTCTATTAATAAAATTTTAACTGCAGCTCTGATTTGAATAATATTATTTTATTGGGGTCTAGATTAAGGTAAACTACAAATGTAGTTTATCGTGTTAAAACATGCAGCTTGTATTTACAAAAATTTATAAAATTCACTAAGTGTGTACAAATTGAATGAACTTTATGAATAATTTATACTGCCATAAAAGTCATAACCAGCATCAATGTAAATAAGCATCATATTTATCTACATAATGGTTTAGTTTTTACTCCTCCCTTAAATTTACTTATAACATATGTTTAATTTCATTTGCGTACAAAGGCTATGTATCATTTTTTTCCACTTTTTGCAAATAGGTTTGTAGTTCAGTCCTGTAAAAGCAAAATTATGCTTAAATTATTTTGAATCAAAATTATAAACAGTTCAATATTTCTCAAAAGTATTTTGAATGAGCCAAATGCAAGACCTTTGTTTCCTTATGTAATGTTTTTTCATTCTCTGATTTTCTTAAAAGCATTTATTCTATATCCAATGTTTCAATATTCTAGGCTCTTCAACAGTATACTTTAGCCAGTGATGTTGCTCTTCAGTGCCAAGTCTTGGATTTACTTGCTCAGTTAGTTCAACTAAGAGTTAATTATTGTCTGCTTGATGCTGATCAAATATTTATTGGTTATGTTATCAAGCAGTTTGATTACATAGATGAAGGCCAGATACGGTAAGTTTTCTATATATTTGTGTTCAGACAAGTGAAGAAACAAGTTAAAGCTTAAAATCAAAACACAGTTAAGCATTATTAAACTACACTTGTGTTGTGTTAATGTTTTATAGGAGAAAAAAAGTTACACCACTCTTCTATGTTTATTAAGGCTTAATTGACTTAATTCAATTAAAAAAATTCTTTAACCTTATTATTTAATTCACAGATCCTTCTCATTTGTACCCATTGTGTTTAATGTGCTTTTTACTGTAAGTACGTATATTAAAATACATTGAGCAGCTTTTTTTTTTCTTTTCAAGCAAAATTTTATAATTCCCAAGCTAAGCTGTGAAGTAAATCTTTCTAAAATAAAATTAAGAAGTTTTTTCATTATATATTAGCAGCTGTAGCACAGAATTAATGTAACTATCCGTCAGTAAAAATTATATGAAAGCCTAGTGACCTTTCGGCATCCAGCTGGTTCACCATTTTACCTAATTTGCTTTCTATTCTTTTCTTCATTTTGCACCTAAAAGTGGCCTTTTTTGCATCTTTAATTTGGTGGTAGTCTGAAAATTATTTTAATCTGTATCTACTGGGTGATTCTAAGTTGTTCTTACGAAATAAAAGTTGTGATAGTATTCATCCAGATGATCAATAATTATGTAGGAATGTTGTGTCCCATTACACCCTAAGAGGCAGAAAAGATATTGGAATTCTAACCTGAGCTTAGAACAATGTTGAAAGAGCAAATGAATGGCACAAAAAGTTGTGCAATCAGATTTATTTTTTGGTGAAAAACTCACAAGTGCTCAAAATGGTGATCACATGTACCGTTGCACAGATGACACCAGGCAAAGGAAAGACTGGTGCACTCTCTCAAAGATTGTTTGAGTGGATTTAATTTTGTTGACAGGAGATATTGAGCTGAGTCCATAGGTGTCTCGTACATTAATTATTTGCTACATAGGCTGGTAGAAAATGATATAAAAGATGACTTGTACAGTAGGGTGTATCGAAAAAAACTTTTTTTCGAAATTCAATTTACTAAGTTGATAAAAAGTTGCCCCTATCTACCCACATATTCCACAAAAAATTTCAGTTTAATCAGAAATTGTTTAGGTGTTCCGCACGAGGCCTGAAGTTTGTGAATTTCTTCAAAAATTTGATTTTTTTTCTATTTTTTTTAATATTAGGCATAAATGTTAAAAATAATTCAAGTTGAAAAATGTACACCGCAAAGTCGGAGGACAAAATTGGGTTTGAAAAAAAGTATATTAAACAACATTTAAATCTCCCACATTTATTCTGAACTTACGCAATTTTCACCAAAACTAGCATTTTACAAGGCCGTGCGGGTTGGTTAAAACATTGTTTATGAATGTGGAATCTAACTGAATTAACACTTGAAACTGGGATTCATCTGTGATTTATGTGAAGTAAAAAGTAAAATAATATAAACTATAAACAGAATCTAAGCCCCTCGCCACACAGTGCCCGCGTTCTATCGGGGCCCCCGTCATGGTAAACGAAATACAGCTCCACTAGCGTAGCTGCTTTAGGATGGCAGAATAACATATCTTTGGTTGAGGACACAGACTCTAAATATTTCGGACATGGTGCTCCAGTAAATGTCCCAGGAAAAGAAATTGTAGCTTCAGTTTCACGATTTATGGGAAAAAAAAGTTTTATTGATAAAGAACATAAAAGCTATCGGTTGTGATGGCACATCAGTTAACACTGGAAAAATCAAATGATGCTATTAGACTTCCAGAAAAGTCTTTAGAACCCTCACTACAAGCCGTGGTATGTTTTCTTCATTTAATGAATTAACACTTAGCGGTTAGAGAGTTAGCGGTGGCTCTTGATAGGCCGACTACTGTACAAAATTCTTTTAGTTGACCTATTGGAGAATTCTAACAATATTGCTAACATCTACCAGTCATGAACTTTAAGAAAATACAACGCATTTTACCAGAAGTTGAGCTCAACCCAGGTAGCACAAATAACTTTTAAACGTTTTATAAACGTTTTTAAGCGGTTGTTACAACGTTAATAACTATTTTACAACCTTTAAAAAACGAAGTATGCTACTTTGTTTGAAAGAATTGAGTCAAAAATACTTATGGGATGTGTCAAAAGCTGTAATGTCTGGCAAATGTTCTCAAAATGTAGCAGAAAGGAACCCTGCAAGCTTTTCCCATGCAAGATGAGTTCTTTACAAAGTGGAATTGATAACATTTTGGAGATTTGAATCCAAATACTTGTTGCAATCTATGGTCTTAAAAAAATGCTTAAATGCATGAATAATTTTATGCTGAGATTCGATTGTGAAAAAGCAGAGAGCATAAACCTTTATTATAAATTATGCTAGTTTATTTAACTCTGAACTTGGATCACTACCTGCGATGTATAGCCTCAAAACTTTGCCATAGTGAGTCATCTTGCATGGGAAAAGTTTGCAGGGTTCCTTTCTGCTAAATTTTAAGAACATTTGCCAGACATTACAGCTTTTGACACATCCCATAAGTATTTTTGACTCAATTCTTTGACGTCAACTTCTGGTAAAACGCGTTCTATTTTCTTAAAGTTCATGACTGGTAGATCTTACCAATATTGTTAGAATTCTCCAATAGTTCAACTAAAAGAATTTTGTCCAGTAGTCGGTTTATCAAGAGCCCCCGTTAACTTTCAAGTGGTAATTCATTAAATGAAGAAAACATACCATGGCTTGTTGTGAGGGTTCTAAAGACTTTTCTGGAAGTCTAATAGCATCATTTGATTTTCCCGTGTTAACTGATATGCCATCACAACCGATAGTTTTTATGTTTCTTATCAATAAAACTTTTTTTTCTATAAATCGTGAAACTAAAGCTACAATTTCTTTTCTTGGGCCATTTACTGGAGCAGCATGTCCGAAATATTTAGAGTCTGTTTCCTCAACCAAAGATAGATGTTCTTCTGCCATCCTAAAGCAGCTACGCTAGCGAAGTTGTACTTCGTTTACCATGACGGGGGCCCCGATAGAACGCGGGCACTTTGTGACGAGGGGCTTAGATTCCGTTTATAGTTTATATTATTTTACTTTTTACTCCACATTAATCACAGATGAATCCCAGTTTCAAATGTAAATTCAGTTAGATTCCACATTCATAAACAAGTTTTTAACCAAGCTGCATGGCCTTGTAAAATGCTAGTTTTGGTGAAAATTATGTAAGTTCAGAATAAATGTGGGAGATTTAAATGTTGTTTAATATACTTTTTTCAAACCCAATGTTGTCCTCCGACTTTGCGGTGTACATTTTTCAACTTGAATTATTTTTAACATTTATTCTTAATATTAAAAAAAATAGAAAAAAAATCAAATTTTTGAAGAAATTCACAAACTTCAGGCCTCGTGCGGAACACCTAAACAATTTCTGATTAGACTGAAATTTTTTGTGGAATATGTGGGTAGGTAGGGACAACTTTTTATCAACTTAGTAAATTGAATTTCGAAAAAAAGTTTTTTTCGATACACCCTATTGTACAGTAGAACTCGAATTATCCGAAATTCAACTATTGGAATAACTTTCTGAATTTTGGAAGAAAGAAAAGATGTTTATTTTCTGGGATTTTCAAATTAATTATACTCTCCATGTGCAATATTATTGTTCCCTCCGAGAAGTACTTATGTGCAGCTCAAACATTATTGCAGTTCTATTATTGGCTGCTAAGTGCAGCATTTGTAAGTATGCTTAACATGTAAAAGCAATCCTTTTTTATTAAGTAAAAGCTATTTTTCCTAAAAAACGTCTTCTTCTCATTTTAAACATTCATGAGTAATCAATTAAAATGGACCCATTTTTCAGAGAAAATCCTAGTATCTGACTTTTTGATTATCCAAAATGGTTTTTGGTCCCAATTTATTTGGATAGTTGAAATTCTACTGTATTGGTTATTCTCACATTAAATTTATCTTTCTTTTCTTC
The DNA here is from genome assembly GCA_038373865.1 of Uloborus plumipes. Classification (NCBI taxonomy): domain Eukaryota; kingdom Metazoa; phylum Arthropoda; class Arachnida; order Araneae; family Uloboridae; genus Uloborus; species Uloborus plumipes. The sequence goes on from JAXGGA010001922.1 coordinate 119,711, forward strand.
TGTTTTTCAGAATGGAATGCAAACTTAAGTAATTATTGGTCAACTGGATCTGTTACCCCTCTTAACCCATTAATGCCTGACATTTTTTTTCCAAATATATTTTGTATTATGGTTACACGGCTACAGAACACACTTTACAATGGTTATGTGCTGCAATTTGTTAATAATGAATTGAAACAATACCAAACTAATAATTGAACTCTATTATTTGGTTGAAATGTTCATTTTTGGTCAATTCAGACACTTTTTGGACCACCCCTAAAAAGGGACGCTAGGCATTGATGGTTTAATTTCGAAAAACAACTTATAATCGCCCTGTATGTTTCAGTTCATCTGTGTAATCTATTACTACACCTATCCCTGTAACTATCAATGCATATGTCTATGTCTATGTCTAACTATGTCTAATGCAATGTTTATGTCTAACTATGTCTAATGCAATGTTTATGTCTAACTATTTGTCTCAATATATCTGTTTCTGTCTCTCTTTATTTTTCTGCCTGTCTATACGTCTCTGTTCCTCTATTTTTATCAGGCAATATCTATGTCAAAAATTATTTCAAGAACACATTCTGTTAAATGTATTCCCTTCCCCTTCTATTGTGTTTATCAATATTTCCTTATCTAACAATCTATTTCTATCAGTATAATTGATCTTTTATATACAAAAACAAGAAAATAACTAAGTAAATAAATGGATTAATTTAAGTTAGGATGGATAATAGTAATTAACAATCATGCCTATAATTTAAGAAGTGAAATCAGTGACATCACAAAAAGCCCATTTATCTCACACACCCTACTAGTGATAAAGGGATTGAGCAGTAAATACTTTTTTAACCAGTTATTCAAAGTTTGAATCTTGTTTTGTATTTAAATACTTTCTGGGGAAAGAAAAATCTTGCATATTTTAGAAAACTGCTGTTTCTAAAGAATGAGATGCTGTCCCAAGTAGCATCAACTCATCGGATTTTGCTCTGCCGATCATCGAACTCCTCGTAAACTGATCCCGTAACGCACGATGACATCGTTCCGATCAGTATCCGAGCACGGTTTTCGATGAGCTACTTTTCATCGGAAAGCGATATCCTTCCGATCAACTTTCACGATGAAAATAAGCCGAGCATCCAAAATTGATCCTAAATTCATCGGCACGGGACTGCACTGCTCGTAAATTGCTCCAAATCTCATCGTATTTCGAGCAAAACTCATCGGATTTTGCTGCTCGGATTCTGTTTGGCCGATGAGACATATTGGAGCAATTCCCGATGAAAACTCATCGAATCTGATCATCGGCTGATGAGAATTTCATCGGGTTTCGGTGAATGGCCGATCTTCGGCAGATGAGATTATGCTGCTAGGGGTGAGTTGCTTGTAGCTGGAAATAGAAGAGTAAACGTTTAAACATTTTCTGGATGAGGTAAAAAATCTAAAACTTCTGCAAAATCACATTCGTGAATTTTAGAAAAAGACTATAAACTAAGAAAATTTGATGCTATTTTTCTTTTTTTTTTTTTTTTTTTGTACCCCCGTCACCTTTGAAATTGAATTTTGTACAGTGAGTTCTAACTGATATTCCTTTCATGTAATTAGTTTATAGTGTCTAAAACATTAAATAACGTTTTTTTAAAGTGGTCAAAAAGGTGCACTTTGCCATAAACTACAGCTGTATACCAAATTTCAATTTCTTAGACTTTACCATTTTCCTTGAACATTAGTCACAAACACGCATTCACATACAAACATCTTATTTTGTTTACATATTATAACATTCTTTCATAGCTATTTATACTAACACATCTCCCATTCTTGTGGGAATTTCCCTTAATTTTCATAACTACCTTAACAAATTGCATGATCAAAAAAGTAAATTGACATATTTTGTTTCTGTATTTTGATTCTTATTACATCATTATCATTTTGTTAACTTTTTTTGGATTCTAGACTTAGGAGCAGTAAAATTAAATGAAATATTATTGAACCATCTCATTGCACAAAGAGTAAAATTAAATGAAATATTATTGCTCATATCTAGAACAATCTGAGTTGTAGTAAGTATAACTATATTATATTACTTTGTATGATATCTTTGGATAGAAAGTTTATTCTGAACCCTGTACAAATTTACTAGTTGTTATACTGTTTTTATTCACTGGTTACTAATTGCAAGTTATTAAAATAAATAGTTCTTGAACTAATACCATCACAAATGCTATCTAGTGTATACAGAAGCTTAAAAATCTTAAGTCTATTTAAGCTTGAAGCAGTGGAGGTTGTTGCATAGTTAATATTCCTTAAAAATGAGTTCAGTTCCTAAAATGATGAGTACAAATTTTGTAAAAGTAATTTATACTTATATAATAGGGTGGAGCGAAAAAAATGAATTTTTGATTTTCGTAAATGGGTACCTTTCATTTACTGTGAATGAGGATAAGTAACAATTCTGTAAAATATTTCACTTTTGCGACGTAATCTTTAGTCTGCGCATTTGGCCTAAAGTTTCGAAATTTTTGATTTTTTTTTTAGATTTTTCAAATTTTTTTTTTAAATATTGTAAATGATAAAACTAGTGGCGGGTGGTTATTAAATGAAAGAAAAAGGTTTGAAAGATACAAGAATTTTTTAAAAACCATTTTAGATTATGATTTCAGTCTGCGCATTAGGCCCAAAGTTCATCATTTTTCAGAAATTTCCGATATTTTCAATATTGAGCAGAAACTTTTAAGTAATTATTGAGAGGAAATATTGAATTATAAAGTGCCTTCGAAACATTTTCTTAATCATTTTGTTGTTTTTCTGAACTACTCAACTCTTTGCTTGCTCATTGAAATTACCCAGGACTCGCCATGAGGAAGTGGCAGCACTTTGGGTGCCACCCTAGCTCCCCTTGCTTCCAACTAATGAGAGCACACACTTACATTTCTTAGACAAGTCAGGAACAATAAATTGTTTCTTTGAGTAGGATATTGTTTGCATTGGTTTTGATGGATGCACTACAAAGACAGGAAAATACAAAGGTGTAATACGGAAACTGGAAGAAAAACTTGGTAGACCTCTGTGATGGGACATTTGCCAATTACATTTGAATGAACTTAATTTGCTGCATTTTCTGCAAAAGTTACCTACCAGTGGACCTACTGGACCTACCAGTGGACCAAAGTGATTTTTGGGCCTGTTGGACGAAGCTAAACAACATGTTATACTTTCAAATCAGTTCAATATGAACCTATAAAATTTGTCCTTGATAAGATTGATTTTTACAATAAAAATGATTCAGGTACTGAGCAACAGTAACTTCATGAGATGAGCAAGGTAATTTTGACTGGAAAAATATCCAAAAAAATATGAAACAGAAGTCCAAGAAAGCTTTCCCAAGCCAGATGTTGACTACAGTTAACATAATCTTTAGATTATAATTTTTAAAACAGTTCATAACTTTCGCAGTGAAAGTGTTCTTGCTCTTTTAAGATGAAGTGCAGACGGTACTAATTTAGCTATGAATTTGTGTGAGATTATAAAGATTATCTCTCCGGGAAAAAGCAGAAAATTGTATTCACATCTATTCAAAACAATGTATACTTTGCACCCAAGAAATATGCTGTTATCGATATCTCTCTCTCTCTCTCTCTCTCTCTCTCTCTATATATATATATATATATATATATATATATATATATATACATATATAAATTGATGTATGTATGTTTGTTCCTTATACAAATCCATAGTTCTCGTCGGATTTTCAACAAACTTGGCACAGAGGTTCCTTGATGCATTAGAATTCACATAGGCAGGGGGGTTTTGAAATTAAAAAAAAATCCAAGAAGCTCAAAATTCAAATCTTTTGTCTCAAAATGGCCATTTTCTTTCAATTTTGAATAGATAGAGTAATAGAGATAATACTTTAAGCATACAAATTAATAAAATGTAACACATTTAAATAGGAGTATTTTCCAATAAAGATTACAATTAACAATGATTTATCAATTTAAGACTCAACAATATTTCATTCTAGCTTGAAGAGCTGGCAACAGGGGAGGAAGCAACAATATTTCATTTTAGCTGGATAGAATTCATTCAAATATTTTTTAGAGCTATGTTGTATTAAAAAGCACCCCCGCAACGCCGGGAAATAATCTAGTTAGTTCATAAGAGAAAGCATATCAAGAAATTTGTTTTAAAAGACTAGAAAACAAACAAGCAAACAAGTGAGAACGCTTCAGATCCCAAAAATAGATAAAAATCTATTTTTATACATTACATGCATAAATTAAAAGTCAGTATATATCGATATGATTTCTTGTCATAATGTAGAAATTACAAAGCCACCTTTTACAGGTAATTTAACGCAATATTTACAAAGATTATGGAAGCTGAGAATTTAAATATGATTTCTGAATGCGCTCTTTTTAAACTGCCATTCAAGACGCAATCAGTTGAAAGAGCTGTCAAATAGGTCACAAGATCTTCAAAATTGGTGTATAATCACAGGAAAAGAAAAAGTTTAGTAAAAACCAGGATATCTGACACAAATATTTGATCAATTTACGACACAAAGGAACAATTTAACTGTGAAAGAGTATCTAAAAAATAAATGCGTGCTCGCATTGGTTGGAAGGAAGGGCTCACGTGTAGGACTAGAAGTGCGGTCACCTTCTCGTGGTGAGTCCTGGGTAGTTCCACACGAGCTAGGGAAGAGTTTATGGGTTCAAAGTAATAACAAGATGAATAAAAACAGGTTTGAAGACACTTCAAGCGAATATTGAGAGGAAATACTGAGTTAAAAAATGTTGAAAATATCAGAAATTTTGGGAAATTTGATGAACTTTGAGCGTAATGCACGAACTGAAATCATATTCTAAAATGGTTTTAAAAAATTCCTTGTCTATTTCAAACCTTTTTCTTCCATTTAATAACCACCCGTCACTAGTTTTATCATTTGCAATATTTTTTAAAAAATTTGAAAAATCTAAAAAAAAATTAAATTCAAAACTTTAGGCCAAATGCGCAGACTAAAGATGACGTCGCAAAAGTGAAATATTTCACAGAATTGTTACTTATCCTCATTCACAGTAAATGAAAGGTACCCGTTTAAGAAAATCAAAAATTCATTTTTTTCGCTCCACCCTATTATATAATAAACATTTTGTGGTGTATACTTTAGATTTTTTTTTACACAGCAACACATGGAAGGACAAATTTATAATTATAATTAATATAGCTTTACAATAAGCTGTTTATTAAATTGCTGGGTATTAAATGATATGGAAAGCACTAAAGTATGCAAGTATTTAAATGATAGTTGAAGAAAAAAAAAACTGAACACTATATGATTGAATAAATGAAGCTAAAAATGGTATTGCAAACTGAAAAAGAAAAAAAAAATCTATCAAATTCATTCAATGGTTTAATAGAGGTGAGTAATTGGAGAAGCTGCATTGCATGATTATCCATTTATGCTTTTTGATCTATGAAATACAAATACAAATGTGACGACCAGCAACGGGCTCCGGGCCCAACTGACTAGGTCCTAGTCAAATTCTAGACCCCAATGAAGATCAATGGCCCTCTTAAAACTATCTACTCCCTTGCTCCTTACAGCCTCTTCTGGTAAACTATTCTAAGTTCCCACTACTCTGCTAAAATAGTAATTTTTCCGAATTTCCAGGTTAGCCTGAGATTTAAACAGCTTCGTGCAGCAGTTTAAGATTCCCTTCTTCCATAAATGTTCACTCAAGTTCTCTTTAGTATGTCTCTATTTAATAAATTTTGAGCTGAAAGACAAAAAAAAAAAAAAAAAAAAAAACTTGCCTGATTTTCAGTTAGCAATACAATTGCTAGGTAATTGTTTTTAATTTATTTCTAACAAGTATATTTCTTCTGGACATTACTTCTCATAAAACTGTTGCTTGCATTTCTACCTAAAACTTTTATAAGAATACCATGGAAATGAGAAGTTGTACTTTATTAGTTAAAAAAAAAACCAGTTCACATTAATGTTTTTACATTTTGAAGAATCCTTCAGCAGTGTAGGCTTACCTCCCCAAAATTGTAGTGTAAGTAACTCCTGCAAAGTTTTTCATCTTTTAAATTGATCTTTTTTGGTTCTCATTACTGCGAAATTTAGCCACAGCTCCTGCAAAACATATTGTTAAACTAAGTATGTTGCTATATATAAAATGTGTTTGAAAATAAAAGAAAATTTAAAATGGATTAAACTTATATTAAAAAAAAACTCAAACAAACAGAAAAAAACATTTAGTAGAGTTAGCGTTAGTGCATCTCCTGAGAAATATATAAATACTGATATTAAGAGCTTTCTACCAGACATTGAATGTGTTAAGTGAATGTCTAATGATAATTGAAGGGCTTGGGTATAAATAGTGGTTACTGCATTTTTAAAATCAAATGTATGACTTGTGAAAATCTCAAATTACTGCCAGAAGTATTTTAATTTTAAAAACAAAGTGCGTGTGTGTAGGTACATTATTAAGGGATGTGTTTATCCTTAAACCCTGTAATATTTCTGTTAATGTACCCATATACCATTGTTTTCACCAAATAATTCGAGTTATACAATTTTGTCAGATACCACTATTTACGCCCGAGCCCTTCAATTCTTATCACTAGAGATCAACCCTTGCTTGCATAGAGGAATCAGTCAGTGATATAGCTTACATGTTTTGTAATGAGCTCTAAGCTGAAGATAGAGAAGGTTAGAGGTTTTTTTTTTTTATTGTCATATCAAGCAATTGAAGTCAGCAAATGCTATAGTTGTTTTTATTTAGTAATAATTACTAATACCATTCTTGGTGTATTTAGATTAAATACTGTAACCAGAGTTTGTTCATAGAACAAGTCACACTTTCCCTTTCTTTTAAATAATATATTCTTTAAAGTAATACACTTTCCATATTGTGAGGCAAGTGCAACCCATATAATTCACCTTTAATTTTACTTATAATTCCTACTTTCAATTCATTCTTTTTTAAAAACTTTTCTTATACACTTCTACTGAATTCCACACATGCATTCCTTTTGGAGAATGATGATAGTCTATGTTCAAAAAAGCAGATTAAGTAAGAGCATATTTGAAGTATAACTTCCAAGCAGTACTGGTTTTTGTAAAAACGAAAATTAGATGTCAAATTACCAGCTAGGTGATTTTAGCTACTGTGATTCTAAATTTTTTAGCACAAATACAGAGAGTTGAGACAAAAGTGATGATAGTGTAACAGAAATTTTCAATATATCAAAGATAAAACTTTATTGACCGAAGAAATCAGATAAGATGGAGAAACTATATATTTGGTAAATAAAGAAAATACTTAAATCTTTTCTTTTTGTAAAACAACTAAAACAAAATGTAGAAGAGAGATCAAGTTAATATGTAATAGAGAGCTATATATAACATAGTTGAAAAACTTGAAATAATGTTTCTTGTGATAGTTTTATAAATGTACACATGTAAAAATATTTTTGCAGAAAAATAGAAGAGACTTCAGTTGGAAATTGCTCTAAAAAGTAAAACGTATTTTTATTCTTTGAACACAAGCGACACTATTTTCAAATGAAAGTCTTGAAGTTGACCAAAAACAATAGCTAGAATCATACGTAACTACGACTCAATTGGAGGTATATATTTTAATGGATTCTGGTTTTTCAAAAGCATTTCTACACATTCAGGGTTTCCTCTACGATCGCATGTTTAGCCAAATGCAAAAATACTATCTAAATTACAAAAATGAAGCAAGGCATTCTCGCTTTTTGCTCCAATATAATTACAAAAAATGATGCATGATCCGAGAGAGGAAGCAAGCATTGCGATATCGAACTTACTCTTATTATAAATCATACTGCCGTGGGCAGGTAAAGGGCAGTAACTGCAAATTTTTCGATTTTCATTTTTTTGCATTTTTGAAATCTATGTTACATTAGTTTTATGGTACAAGCATCTTTTTTTGGTTTCCGATGAAAAAAACTGTTTTATAACCAGTGGTAATTAACAGTAACTGCATTTTTCGTTGCTGTGGGCAGGTAAATGGCAGTATCTGCATGTCTGCAGGATGAACATAATATGAATCGCTGTGCAAAACTTGCATCAAGCCGCAAAAACCATTTTCCTTTGTACTTAAACTAAGCAAAAGTAGGGGTGCCCTAATGGGAGGTCACGGGAGGTCATTGGTTGCACTTGAATGTTCCCAAGGGGGTGTTTTATTCCTTTTGGGGTTGAATCAGTGTTAATATCAAAGCAGACTTAAGTGATATGAATTGGCGTAAGTGGCGTTAAGTGATATCACTTGGCCATATATCGCCAAGCTTTTAGTCGCCAAGTGCTAGTCGCCAACTTGGTGACATATCGCCAAATTGGCGACAAATTTGGCGAAAAAAATTATTTTATGAGTTTGTGTTCAATTTAGCGCTATTGGCGGTATTTTGCGAAAAATCCACTGAATGATACTAAAATCGGCGATATTTAGAAAATGAATTGTTGTAAATCATTTTTTGCTTTGTTTCGTGGTACATTTGGGGCGTAAATGTTTGAATTGTCATGTTGCTCATTCCAAGCATTATTTTAACACGTAAGGCATCTACTAAAAAAATTTACACGTAAAAGGAAGTAGTGTGGGGTCCATACCAGATTTTTTTCTTTCAAATAAAGTTTCTCTCCACTAGCAGACAATATTTTTTACGATTTCAAAAATACACAAGCCAAACTTGGCAGACGACAAACAAAAATGCAGCAATGAAATGATTTTATTTACATTGTTTTGTTTTCTTTTAATTACAGTTACTTTCATACTAACAGACGATAGTTTTTGCAGTTTAATCCCTAGCTGTTGCATTTTTAATAGTACTATGAAAAAATCGTCAGCACAACAAGCATTTCAAGCGCTCTTTTTCTCAAAGTGATTTCTTTTTTTTTAATGCAAAGTACAAAGCATTAACTGATTTGCTGTAATTTTAAAACATCTGGTGTGCACGCCACACTACTTCCTTTTACGTTTAAATTCCATAATAAATGCCTCAAGTGTTAAAATAGTGCATTAGAGTGAGCAAGATAACAATTCAAACATTTACACCCCCAGTTTGTCACGAATCAATGCAAAATAATGTTTTACAATGATTTATTTTCTAAACATCGCCGATTTTAACATGATTCAGTGAATTTTTCGCAAAATGTGCCCAATAGCACCAAATTAAATCCAAATTAAAAAAAAAAAATCATTTTTTCGCCAAATTTGTCGCCAACTTGGCGGCAAACACTTGGCGACCAAAAGTTTGGCGATATATCGCCAAGTGGTTGCACCAAATCATATCACTCAATCTGAATTGAAATTAACATTGATTTACCCCACAAAGGGGTAAAAGACCCCCTTGGGAACATTCGAATGCAACCACAAGGAGAGGTGCACAACTAGACCACCCTCAGAGCCTACATACCAAACTAGAAGCTTCTACGGCATATAGTTTTTGAGTTATGCGACATATATACATACGCACATACATACATACGTCGTAATTAACGGGGGCATGGTCGAAAAGGATATTTCGGCTGTTTATATGTTAGTAGGTACATGTGCATGTGCTGATAGGTCGAAAAAACTACTCAACATTCATTCGGGGGTGAGCAAAATCAAAATTTATACCGAATTTTGAGTAAAATTTTCTTTGTGATCACAATACTTCCTTTACTAAGTAAAAGGAAGTAAAAATGGCTGAAGAATCATCAAGTTTTGCTTCATATTTTCCATAATAAAATACAGTTCATTATATTTTTTAATTATATTTCGCGGTCGTTTATATTAAATCTATATCAAGTGGATACACAGTATTTATGTATATTTTTAAATAAAACATATTCACAATGCAATCATATATTTCGTAATAACATATCTACTCCGCATGTTGTCGAAAATGTAAATACTGGACATTTAGTAGCATACTGTGCAGTTACTGAAGACTGCCAGTCAATTCCGCATGACAATTAGAGTGAAAAGGGCAGGTAAACGGCAGTATCTGCTTTACCTCTCTATGCGCTTGCAAAATCAAAATTCAATCGATTACCCAAAAAATATATCGGTATAAACATATAGTATCGCCTATGTTCGAAGTTCAATGTTTTATTGATCTTTGTGGGAAATCAAAAACGCGTTTCTTCAATTATCTCGAAAACTCATTTTTGCAGATACTGCCGTTTACCTGCCCACGGCAGCAAAGCCAACGTGCATAAAATGCTATTAAGGTCAACATTATGTTGTTTTATTGGACATTATGTCCCTCAATAAATTCATTATTGGAGTTAAAAAAAAATTGTTCTCTCCTTGCTAGATATTTTTCAAAATTTTTGATTTATATATTTATTTCTGTTTTTTAATTACACCTCCTGTGAATTTTTTTCTTTGAAAATGACATGCCAGAATTTTGAATTTAGCTTTTTACAGGAGATGAAACACACAGAGACAGTTAGAAAGATGTGTAAACATTAGGGTGTATCGAAAAAAACTTTTTTTCGAAATTCAATTTACTAAGTTGATAAAAAGTTGCCCACACCTACCCACATATTCCACAAAAAATTTCAGTCTAGTCAGAAACTGTTTAGGTGTTCCTCACCAGGCCTGAAGTTTGTGAATTTCTTCAAAAATATTATTTTTTTCTAATTTTTTTTAAATATTAAAAATAAATGTTAAAAATAATTCAAGTTAAAAAATGTACATAGCAAAGTCGGGGGACAAAATTGGGTTTGAAAAAAGTATATTAAACAACATTTAGATCTCCCACATTTATTCTAAACTTGCGTAATTTTCATCAAAACTAGCATTTTACAAGGCCATGCGGCTTGGTTAGAAACTTGTTTATGAATGTGGAAACTAACTGAATTAACACTTGAAACTGGGAATCATCTGTGATTTATGTGGAGTAAAAAGTAAAATAATATAAACTATAAACAGAATCTAAGCCCCTTGTCACACAGTGCCCGCGTTCTATCCCTTGATGGTAAACGAAATACAGCTCCGCTAGTGTAGCTGATATAGGATTGTAAAAGAACATATCTTTGGTTTAGGAAACAAACTCTAAATATTTCGGACGTAGTGCTCCAGTAAATGGTCCAAGGAAATATATTGTAGCTTCAGTTTAACGATTTATGGTAAAAAAAAATTCTATTGATAAGGAACATAAAAGCTATCTGTTGTGATGGCACATCAGTTAACACTGGAAAATCAAATGGTGCTATTAGACTTCCAGAAAAGTCTTTAGAACCCTCACTACAAGCCATGGTATGTTTTCTTCATTAAATGAATTACCACTTTGAAAGCTAATGGTATCTCTTGATAGGCCGACTACTGGACAAAATTCTTTTAGTTGACCTATTGGAAATTTCTTACGATATTGTTAAGATCTACCAGTCATGAACTTAAAAAAAAATAGAATGCGTTTTACCAGAAGTTAATGTCAAAGAATTGAGTCAAAAATACTTATGCGATGTGTCTAAAGCTTGTAATGTCTGGCAAATGTTCTATTTTCCCATGCAAGGTGGCTCACGATGGCAAACAGTTTTTAAGGCTATACATCGCAGCTAGTGATCCAAGTTCAGAGTTAAATAAACTAGCAGAATTTATAATAAAGTTTTATGCTCTCTGCTTTTTCACAACCGAATCTCAGCATAAGATCACAGATTGCAGCAAGTATTTGTATACAAATCTCCAAAATGTTATCCATTCCACATTGTGAAGAAGCCATCTTGCATGGGACAAGTTTGCAGGGTTCCTCTCTGCTAAATTTTGAGAACTTGTAGTGAGGGTTCTAAAGACTTTTCTGGAAGTCTAATAGCACCATTTGATTTTCCATTGTTAACTGATGTGCCATCATAACCTATAGCTTTTATGTTCTTTATCAATAGAACTTTTTTTTTCTATAAATCGTGAAACTGAAGCTACAATTTCTTTCACTGGGCCATTTACTGGAGCACCATGTCCGAAATATTTAGAAGCTGTTACCTCAACCAAAGATATATGTTCTTCTTCAACAAACGGATAGCAGCTCCGGTATTCGTTTACCATCATGGGGGCTCCGATAGAACGCGGGCACTGTGTGACAAGGAGCTTAGATTATGTTTATAGTTTATGTTCTTTTACTTTTTACTCCACATAAATCACAGATGATTCCCAGTTTCAAGTGTTAATTCAGTTAGATTCTACATTCATAAACAAGTTTCTAACCAAGCCGCATGGAATTGTAAAATGCTAGTTTTGGTGAAAATTTTGCAAGTTTAGAATAAATGTGGGCGATCTAAATGTTGTTTAATATACTTTTTTTTCAAACCCAATTTTGTCCTCCGACTTTGCTGTGTACATTTTTCAACTTGAATTATTTTTAACATTTATTCTTCATATAAAAAAAAATTGGAAAAAAATAATATTTTTAAAGAAATTCAAACTTCAGGCCTCGTGCGGAACACCTAAATAATTTCTGATTAGACAGAAATTTTTGTGGAATATGTGGGTAGGTAGGGGCAACTTTTTATCAACTTAGTAAATTGAATTTCGAAAAAAAGTTTTTTTCGATACATTCTATTAAACATTCACAAAAAAGTAACCTTTGACAATTTAGCATTTTGCTATAGCCTTTTTTTTTCAATTTTAGCTTTTTTTTCTAAGGAACTTTTAAACTCAGCTTAAACCCTGCATACATTGCATTGATAACCGCATATTAATGTAAAGGTACAAATGTTCTGTTCTTAATTTTGAATGGTTTTTCTGAAGAATGTTGGCAAAATATGGTTAAACACAACTTTACCTAAAGTTTACAAATACCTTTGTGCTATTGATGTAGAGAAAAATACAACGTTAAGGAGGCACAAATAAGCTGGGATACTGCAGACACGTGTTTCGGCGTTACAAGGAATGCCTTTTTCAATGCAAAAAAATTTTGAGTTTATGGACGCACAGACATCCGACAAAAGTCGGATTTGTCGCTTTTGTCGGATGTCTGTGCTTATTTGTGCCTCCTTAACGTTGTATTTTCCTCTACAACTTTACCTATTGTTTTTGCGCCAACTTAAAAATCTTTATTTGAAAGTAGTGTCGATAGTGTTCAAAAAATAAAATTATTTTTTACTTTTTAGAGCAATTTCCAACTGAAGCCATTTCTATTTTTTCCAAAAATATTTTTATTTTATTCTTTTTATTGTAAACTAGCTTAATACCCGGCGTTGCCCAGGTGCTTATTAATACAACATAGCATTCAGGGAAAAAAAGTTTGAAAGAGTTCTATTCATATGGGTATAAAATAATTTGCATCAATCTGTCTCTTAGGTACAAACTTTGAAAAAAACTAAAATATTACAGAAAGTTAAACGTTTACAGAAAAATAGTCTTATCAAAAGGTGAAAATTAAAGATAAATGTTGTCTGTGCTTTGCCGCGTCCACTGGCATGAAATATATGCACATGGAAGTGAAAAAATTGCATCAATTTCACCCGCCAAATTTAAAATATTAATTTTTCTCTATTAATTGTTCCCACCTACAAAGTAAAAATTATTATAACTCAGAAATAAATCTATTTCTCGTTCTGAAGGCTTATCTCCATTACAGACGCAACTGTCGTCGCATTGCAAATTTGAAATTCAAATCCGTGGTTCTTTTTATAAAGTCCACATGAATTATGATTGTTTTTTACTTATTTCAATGCTAAAAGGAAATAGGTGAGCCTTAAATTGAAAATTCATTACTTTAATCGTAATCATTGTTGGAAAATACTCATATTTAAAAATCTTAAATTTCATCAATTTGAATGCTAAAAGGCCTATCTCGATTACAATATAAATAGGCTAGATTCCTATAAAAGGGTCATTTTTTGACAAAAAATTTAAATTTGAGCTTTTTAGATTTTTTAAAATTTCAAGACCCCGCCTATGAGAATTCTAGGGCATCGAGGAACCTCTGTGTCAAGTTTGATGAAAATCTGACGCAAACTGTGGATTTGTATGGAGAACAAGTACATATACATACTCATTTTTATAGATATAGATGTATTTTAAGGGTCATGCTTTCATTACGAAATTTCATTTTATTTTTTCAATTAAATGACCATAGAATAAATAATTATAAAATGTATATATATATATATACAAATTTATTTATTTATAATATAATTATCTTTATTTCTTTAACTATATATTTTTTACCTAAGTACTATTCGAAGAAGGATAAAAAGACCACACCAAAGCCCATATATGCTCAAAGCAGCTAAACACTAACATAAGCCATGTATGCAATATAACAAAATACTTCTCTTACAAACAAAACCCCTCTCATAATTTTGCCTGCTTCAGTTTCGTATTTGCTTTGCTTTTCTTGTTTATTGCATTAATATCTTGTTATATATATATATATATAAGCTAACAATTGTTTCTCTTTATGATTTATCAGTGTGCTAATGTAATCTCCACAGTTTAAATATTAACAGCTTCTCAACTAATTTATATTTTAAAACAATACAAGTTACTCATGTTGAAAGTACTGTGAATGTTTCCCCGTTACGTGTAATTATCATTTGATGAAGATAAAAATACTAGAGATCAATTTTAGTAATGAATTTCATGTATGCTTTAGAGAAGCCTTCATTCAAAATTATCATTATGATGACTATTAATATAACTTATGGCAATCACTTTCTTCAATAATGGGTTTATATTTAATTATGTAACATAGCAAAACTGCATGAAATTAAGTTTTATGCTTATAATTTTTTTCTGGAGAACGATTATGGTCAATCCAAGGTATGGAACCTTAGTTAGACCATTGCCTATCCATTAAAAAATAATCATTAAAATCGGTTCTCTAGGTCAGACGCTATGAGGTAACAAAAAAAAAAAAAAAGCATACATGCCCTTTGACTTGGGAACTTCCGTCTTTTTGAAGTTGGTTAAAAAGTGGAATGAATGAAAAAGAGGCTGGAATAGTCGAGTTCAAATTCTCCATTTTCCCCGTAGCTAATTGTCGGCCAAAGATAAAACAGCTCCATTTTTTTTCTTTTATATTCAGATGTTTTAGAATATTGTCTCATGGTTTTTCATTATGTGTATTTTTTTTATTTTTGTTTAATTATTTATCCTTTTTTTTAATTAAGTAAGTGTTTGTTCTTTAAATTAGTGCTTAAGTTCCTCTCCTTATTTCAATTGTGTTTTTCATTTTAATTTGCATATTATCTTAATTATGAATGAAAACTGTAAATGTTGATTTATAAAGGATAATATAATTTGAAGTGCACTGATATAGTGTAACACTCGTGCTCAATTCAGTGTCAATATAAATACATGACGAAAATGACCTATCGTCGCACATACCCTGCTGTGTGGGGCAAATGCAACTCGGATAAAAAGTGCCATCAAACTTCTGCTTGTGGTTTGTTTGACATTTTATACACTTGAAAAATTTAATAAAGCACCTGAAAATGAAACATAAAAATTGGGAAATAAACAAAGTTTTTCAAAAGAGCACATCATCCTTATGAATGTGATCTTTGAAAATTCGGGTATGCGCTTACACTTACTTACCTTAACTCATATCATTTCAGAATGCTCGGGCTGCTCAGTACCCCCCAATAACTTGTTTTTTTTTTTTTTCATGGGGAGTGGCAAGTGTTTTACTTGTGACGGACTGGATGTTTTTGCTTGAAGCGTGTCAGTATAATTTTGAAACTTTTGAAGAATTTCTAGGATTACTTCAATTCCTGATATTAAGGCTATGACCCTATTTCATATACTAGAAGATGTTCTTGTATCCCTAGACTTGAAATTTCAATAAGAACTGCCTTGATGGTATACTAAATATGAAGGGGAAGTTTGGTGAACTTCAAAACTTGGTATTAGATTTACAGCCTTGAGCAATATATGCCAGCTGCACAGCTCACCACAAAATAGAGTAGTAAAAATGTCCTGTAAGACAAATGAGATGGACTAATAGAAAATTTCAATCAATTTTAAAATTCTTTTGCCTTGTTACATGTTACTGATTTGTGTAAATTGTATGCTCCAAAATATGTGTAAAATGGCTTTTTTAAGGGTTATAAGTCTAAAAATTTGACCCCCCTCCCTTTATCTCAAGGATTTCATACCGCTCGACCCACGGAGATGTTCTGGATATCCCCTAATAAATTGCATTTTTTTTAGCTATAATGTTGAAAAATATCATAAGAAGATTGTAAGAAGATATACCCCTTATTTCCGTTTGGAATATTATATACAGGGTATGATTCAAAAGCTTCAAGACTGATCTCAGAACTAGAAATTTATGGTACATTTAAGTACAGTGGACTATAATTCTTCAAGATATGATCTTC